>VDFB02000017.1:918005-1098761 GCA_007258455.2 Sequoia sempervirens | reverse complement strand
AAAAATATACTATTTGTTATAATAATTTTAAATGAAATGCACTATGGAATAAATTTAAGTTTTACTAGTACATGTAGGATTGCTCTTGGTGCTCCTCATCTCGAACCATGGATGGATCTCCATCTATTCTTCCCCCATAAGTATTTACGTATGTAGTACACATTGTTGCTTCATCTCCTCCAAGTATCACAACATGCACTTCATATTTAATTATGTCTAGGGGAGACTTAGTAGTAACTCCCATAGGACCTAGACACATATGACTGCACATACTACAATTATGAGGCACAAAAATGTCTCTATATGTTGATGCTCCACCAACATCAACTAAACCACTAGGAGTATCACTATCAGGTGGCTGGGAAAACCAATAAGACCATGTAATCAAATGGCTAGTCAAAGAGTGTATGTGTTGACTATATGAAGGTGTTTTCATTGATGTCAATTGGTTGTTGTTGTCGTTGATGTCATGGAAGTTGGTTATTGATTATATAGGTTGAGGATATTGAGAAATTTGTAATAAAGAGGGTTTGCAGGTTGTACATGCATAGTTGGGATGTTGAAGTTTAATGTTGTGAGTACATAGAGTTATCCTTATGTTGCTATGATTGGAGGTGTGTTAGAATGAAGTAATGTGCTACAATGTTGTCTCTGGTACTTGGGTTCCAAGTTCTCTTGAGAAAATTTGATAAATAGGGAAAATAGTTTCATATATGTATTCAGTGTATGCTACGGGATGTGCTCCGTATTTCTTTTATGCTTGTGCGGTTCTAACATATCGTTCATGATTGTTGGCAATTGCTATATCCAGAATTTGGGCTTCTGGATTGTTGTATAGTGCAAGATATTTTCATGAGTATGTGAATTGTGCATTTCAATGTATCTGGATGTGGTATGAGAATAAGTTGATAAGGTCATGTTCAAGTGAAGTTTGTTGTCTAGAAAGATTGGACCGTGTTAAGGATGCGTGTGCTTAATTGTTTTATGTGTTTTGCATGGGTGTTGCTCGACCTTGTATTAAAAACTACTTGCAAAATTTATGGAAGCATGATGAGGTGTGTTGGGACTTATTTAGGTCCTCATTAAGTATGTGTTTGGGTTAGCCTCATTTTCTTTCACTACAGGAATGCTTTGGCATTGACCTAATTTAAATTTATAAATGAAAATTGTATATGTCCAACCTCAAAAGAGTTTCAAGGTTGAAGATGGTATAAGTACAAGTTGAGATGTTGGTGAAAGATGTAATAAGCATAGATGAGATAGTGTGTACTAAATCCTGAGAAATAACAAAGGCAAAATTGGCGTTATTCGAAGGTCGTGGAGCTAACGGTGTACCCTCTATCTTCAGCATGTTTGTAAGGTGTGAGTGAATTGCGTGGTTAAATCTTGATTACATTGATGATATAGTTTCTTCGCCTATAACAATCCTCTTCTATCTTTCGCATTCTATTAAAGAGCCCCGAAAACATGAAACCAGACGCTGGTAAGCCCATCTGGCAGTGAGCCTCAAAAATTTAGTTTTGAATTCCTTTATATCATGTGGTTAACCTCGGTTTTCCCCTCATTTGGTTTCCATGTAAATATAAAAGTTATTGTGTGCAGGTTTTATTAATTTGCAGGGTTTGTCGCAGACTTAAACATCTACTCCGCTAATAATCAGAGAAAGAAGGGTTTTGTGAATGCTTATTAATCTAACTTTTGGTGAAGAATTTTAAAGGTTAAAATTGCTACAATTGATACACCCCTCCTCATAGTTGTCTTGTTCAACAATTGGTATAAGAGCGAGGTGAGAAGATATTAACTACTTAAGTAAGGTTCGAGATGGTGAGAGAGATCACTATTGAGTACATCCTAGGTTGGATGGAATTGACTATGCATTTTGGAAAACAAAGATTGAAGGATATATGTCATACTGTGGATATGAGATCAAAAAATCTATTCATAACCAATATATTGCTCCTGCAAATGGTCCAAGTAGTGTTCATGAGATAAAAGCACATGAAATCAACAATAAGGAAAGGTTTATTATTGTAAATAGTCTTCAACATTTTGAAGTAGTTAAAGTTATGAATTTGAAGACTGCTAAAGAGGTTTGGGATAAGTTGGAAATTAAGGATGAATGAAGGAGATGAAAATGTTAAACAATTATAGTTGTAGAACTTGGAGGCACAATTTGAGATCCTGTGAATGGGTAAAGATGAGAACATCAAATCCTACATGTAGAGAGTAGATGAGATGGTAGGTGAAATGAGAGGACTTGGTGCACAAATAGATGAATTGAGGATAGCGAAGAAGGTACTCAGAACTCTCCCTGATATATATAGTGAAAAGGTATCTTCTATAGAGGATATTGTAGATTATAATACTTATACTAAAGATCAGTTTATTGGTACTCTAACTTCATTTGAAATGAGAAAGCTTAGGTTGAAAAATGGAACAAAGGCATAAACTGCATTCAAGGCTGCAAAAGTGGAAGATCCGGTTGAAGAAAATTTTGATGAAGTGGAAGAAAATTTTGTAAGAAGAATGAAAAAGGGCTCCAATAAGTATCAAGGTAAATTACCATTCAAATGTTTTAGTTGTGGAGGAATAGGTCATCATGCTTCAAGATGTCCTAAAAGAGCTAAAAAAAAAAACATAGACAAGATAAAAAAAATAAAGAAAAGATGATCAAAAGAGCATATTACGTCAATGAAGATGCTAGCATTTTTTATGATGAGTTTGATTATGGAGATTTTTAAGATAATGAATGCTTATTCCTAGCTTTAAAATATGAATATGCTTCTACTAACACTGAAATATCTATGAAGGAAAGTACTCTAGAGAAAGTTGAAGGTACTGTGGTCTCTGCTCTTCATGCTAAACAAGAATATAACTAAGTTGGGTTGTTGATAGTGGCTGCTCTAACCACATGCCCAACAACAAAAGTAATTTTGTTAAACATGAGAAATATGATGAAGGCTTAGTTAAGTTTGGAGATGATTCTAGTGCTAAGATCTATGGGATAGGTTCAATCAATTTTGATGGAAAGCATAATACTGATGATGTATAACTATGTTAAGGGTTTGAGACATAATCTCTTGAGTATTGGAAAAATGTGCAAAAAGGGATATAGTCATGTGTTCAAGGATGAAAATGTGAAATTGGAAAAGGGTCTAGAACTATGATTATTGTTGTTGGCAAGAAGATTGAAGGAAACATATATCAACTTAAAGGTGTTGATGGAAATTGCTTTATGTCTCAGATTAATGAAAAATGGATATGGCACCAAAGGATATGTCATATGAACTTTGATAACATGGCGAGAATTAGTGCAGTATAAGCTATGAGGGATTTACCAAGGATTACAAAGCCTGTTAATGTAGTCTACAAGGATTGTCAGTTTGGAAAGCAAGCTAGAAACAACTTTAGGTCAAAGGAACAATCTAATTTATTGGACTACTATATTTGATTCATACAAAAATTTGTGGTCCTACATGGGTGAGAAGTCTACAAGGTGATAGTTATTTTATGCTTTTGATTGATGATTACTCTAGAATGACGTGGGTTACTTTTCTTGGAGAGAAATTTGATGCATTAGACAAATTCAAGGCATTTAAGGCAATGGTTGAGAATGAAGTAGATTTGAAAATAAAATGTTTGAGGTCTGAAAGAGGTGGTGAATTCACCTCCAATGAGTTTAACATGTTTTGTGAAGCCTATGGAATAAGAAGACAATTGTATGCCCCTAGAACTCTTCAACAGAATGGAGTTGTTGAGATAAATAATAGGACAATTCAAGAAGTTGTTAGATCAATGATAACAAAGGAAAGTCTACTAGAAGTTTATTAGATAGAAGGAATTCACACTATTGTTTATGTGTTCAATTGAGTTCAAGCAAAAGCTAACAACACTAAGACTCCCTATGAGCTATGGTGTGGAAGGATTCCTACTATTAAGTATTTCAAGATATTTGGAAGCAAATGTTATATCAGAAGAGATGAAAAAAATCTAGGAAAGTTATATTTTAGATGTGATGAGGGTATTTTTCTTGGATACTCTACTAGAAGCAAAGCTTATAGATGTTACAATAAAAGGCTAAGAAAGGTTGTAGAAAGCACAAATGTCAAGGTTGATCAAGCTTTGAAGAATTCAATTGAAGTTGATGGATATGTATCAGATGAACCTGACTGCAAAGAAGTAGAAGACATTATTGGAGAACAAGAAGTGCAGAATGAAGAAGAAGAAGCTCTAGAAAAGGTTCCTAAAACCCCTAAGCATGTGGAAAAGAATCATTCACAAAATCAAATAATTAGAGATAAGAGGAAAGGTGTATTGACAAGAAGAGTTGCTAAAGTTGAAGTAAATTATTGCTTAATTTCTAAATTTGAGCCTAAGAGAGTGAGTAAGGCATGCAAAGATGAACATTGGATGAAAGAAATGGAAGAGGAACTTATGCAAACTGAGAAAAAAACAAACTTGGGAACTGGTTCCTAGACCAGCAAACTATAACATAATTGGAAGTAAGTGGGTTTTCAGAATCAAATTGAATGAGAATGGAGAAGTGGTAAGAAACAAGGCAAGGCTTGTGTGTAAGGGTTACTCACAAGTGGAAGGTATAGACTTTTAGGAGACATTTTCTCTGGTGGCTAGAATGGAAGCTATCAAATTTTTTTTGGCATTTGTTTCTCATAAGGATTTTTAAGTTTACCAAATGGATGTAAAGTTTTCATTTCTAAACGGTGAGTTAGAAGAAGTCTACATGGAACAACCATAAGGATTTCAAGTTGTCAAATCAATCAGATATGGTCTATAGATTGAGAAAGGCTTTATATGGTCTGAAGCAAGCTCCTAGAGCTTGGTATGCAAGATTGGACAAATATTTGATTCAATAAGGTTTCAAAAAAGGTACTGCAGATAGCAATTTATATTTCAAAATTGAAGATGACAAGATCTTGATAGTAGTTGTGTACGTAGATGACACTATTTTTGGAGGAAACAAAATTTTGTGTAAGATGTTTGCTAAAGAAATGCAAAAAGTGTTTGAAATGTCTATGTTTGGTGAAATGAATTTCTTCCTTGGACTACAAATCAATCAAACAAACAAAGGGATTTCTATTTCACAATCAAAGTATGCAGAAGAAAGGTTGAACAAATTTAGAATGGATGGTTCCAAACTGGTATGCACTCCTATGGTAACTGACTACAAATTGAGTAAGGATGATGATTCTCCTAAGGTTGATAAGAGCAAATACAAATCAATGATTGGAGGACTGTTGTATTTAACTGCTAGGTCAGACCGGATATTATGTATGTAGTTTTTCTTGTGGCTAGATCTCAAGAAGATCCTAAAGAAACACATGTTGCAGCTGTCAAGAGGATATTCAAATATCTAAATGGCACACTGGATTTTGGCTTGTGGTATCCCAGTGATATTGATTTTACATTAAGTGCTTATACAGATCTACAGATTGGGCAGGTTGAACTGATGATAGAAAAAGTACAAGTGGTGGTGCATTCTTTCTTGGATGTAAATTGGTGTCATGGTTAAGAAAAAAGAAAGATTCAATTTCCTTATCCACTGTAGAGGCTGATACTGTTGCATCTTACTGTACACAAGTTTTGTGGATGAGACAGAAATTGAAGGATATCAAAGTAATATATGATGATCCCATCTCTATTTTTTGTTATAATACAAGTGCAATTAACATTTCAAAGAATCTAGTGATGCACTCAAGGACAAAGCATATATCTATTAGGTATCATTTTTTGAGAGAGAAGGTTATGAAGAATGAAGTAAATCTTGAGTATGTACCTACAAAGGATCAGATTGCTGACATATTTACTAAGGCTCTTCCTAAAGATACTTTTGAGTATCTCCAGGAGAAGTTAGGGGTTATTGCCCCTTCTTTCTTGAACTAGATGCATATGGAGATGCATCAGTCTAGTGGATCTATGGATCTATCTTTCTTTTAGACTAATGTTTGGTGGCTACCTCTCAGGGGGAGTGTAGTGTTCTTTAATCAACTCAATAACTAGGAACATGAATTCCTCTACTCAGGGATTGAACATCACAACTGGTAGTCATGACCTACTAAAAAACCTTATTTAATTATCAACCTAGGGACGTAAACTTGAAATGGGACAGCACAAGATATGCACTAATCACCCTTCCAAACATACATGATTCCTAAAATGCCTTATACTGGAATTTGAGTACTGGAAACAACTTTACTGTTTAACTTTGCTTGGAAATGAAAAACTCGAAAGATAACCTATTCTGCTCCTAGTGGCTACAGAAACAGTTGACAACTCTATATTTTTGCCAATTGTATGAATAGTCACATTAACTTCTATGAAGGGAAATGCAGCTATTCTAACTTGCAAAATAAAAGTATGGACAGTTCCCTAAGTGGGCCCCATTAGGTAGTGCCAAAAGCAGACAACAGATTAGGTGAAAAACTTCATAAGCTTTATTGATTCAATGCAAACAAGCTTATGGCACAATCTCTTGGCTAAATTTCTAAGACTGAAAGTGTGTTACAATAGCGATTTTTTTCAGCCCCTTCTCTAAAGGAGAATGGGCTACTTATTGAAAACTGATCCTAACTACTAACCAACCTTCCCTTATAAAATGAGAGGCATTTATTACATTTAACCAACTTAAGTAAAGAGGTGAATGACAATGTAAGAACTAAGTCAAATTGGTTTAGCAGTCTTAAAGTGCCATCATCCTGGATTCATGCACCACCAAGATGCCTGGCCTAGATTTCTAGAACACTCTCCCTGCATGGCAGATGAGTTGAAACTGTCCCCTCATCTTTTGATGTTGAACCAGTCTTTATGGATTTGGTATTCAATTTTTCAAGTGGAAATTGAATTCCCTTCCTTCAATCATGGTACCTGCAAAATATCTCGCCATCTTTTCCTGAGGAAGAAGGTTAGCTCAACACGTTCATCCTTTAAGACAATCCATTACTTTATTCATTCATTCATTAAGTATTAAACTAAGGCAAACATTGTTTCAGATATGGCTACAGGAAGTTTTGGTAGTGGAGGCTGCAGGAAGGTTTATGATCACAAAAAGCCATAAAGTATTTATCAGACTAATAAAACATTAAAGGTAATAATCATGGGACTTCTTATCACAATATACTCATCATATTTAAGTCATAAAAAGGTCTATATCCTATCCCACAAACAGACTAAATGTTTGTTTTAGCATAATAAAAACAACAAAGTATTTATAAAAGTATGATCAAAATATGCTAAAGACTTGGCTCATCACTCCCCTCAACCAACTACTTGCTAGACCCTTCAACAAGTCTAGCATTCCTTCTTCTGGCAAACTCTCTCATATCTGCACTTAGTTGTTGTCCACATTCACCATTCTGGAAACTCCATAAGTGAGCTCGCATTGACTCCAGCCTTTGCCATCTATTATCTTCAGAACTTCTATTATAAGTGCTATTATCCCCCTGTATAGCCAATAATGGCCATAGGAGAATAGGTGGCTGCATAAGCAAGGGAAACCAATTCTCCTTCTTTGTTCTGGCATTCCTCATGTACCTCTCTGCCCTTCTAGTTGCTGCATACAAGATATTAGGAGTATGTCATTCTGCTTTCTTTAATTGAAATGAAAGATACTCCCATTTGTTATGAATGTGTAGGGTTGCAGCATTAAAATCACTGTTTATAATTTGGGAGTATTGAGAAAATACCTCTTGTCTTAGAGGCTCAATCAATGGCCTGGCTTTTTCATCTCTCCACAATTTCTTCCAATCAAAGTAAATACCCATCCCATTTCTAGATTCATTTCTTACAGACAATGACATATTTACTTCATCATGCCTATGGCTATCAAATTGTTCCCTCAACAATTCTATCAATTGATGCATTGAATATTATGCCTCTAACTTTTGCTTCCCCATCATGAAATGTCCTTGTGAATTCCTCTGCAATGTCTGTATTAAAATTTTTGAGCTTTAGGAAGTAATTGAGCCACCCATATTGTCTAAATAGTGGCACATGTAGCACATCCTGCAATAGGATGCTATGGTCTGTAGGCTCATGCCGAATCGGCTGACCTCCCATTTCCTTGGTTTTTTGTAATTAAATGCGTTAAGCAATGCTCACCTGGATTTTCCAACTGAACTTCCTGTAACCCTATTAATGAACCCTTCTGCAATTCTACAACACTTCTGCAATTCTACAGCACTCTGCCCCTCCCCTCAACCGAAACTTTTGAACCTCTTTTCAAAAGTGACAGAAAAATAGGGAAAACAATGTGATCATGCAATCTTTTTAGGGAGAGAGTAATCATGGATAATCGGAATACATTTAGGTTCATTATTGTAGGAAGGAAAGACTGTTTGATTATTAATTATAGGTTTCATATATTGAGGGTTCTTGACAACTGATGGGACAAGCTTATGGTGGCGATAATAAGGACGTGGTGAAGTAATATCATAGAAAAACATGCTCAATCGTGCGAATGAGCCGAAGGAAATGGCAACCATATAGGAAATTATTCACGCTAATTAATACTAAATTAAATGCAATAAATAAAGTAACTGAAGCAATCTTAAAGTGAAGTGGAGCGTACCTGGAGAGAATCGCCGTAATTATCTGATGTGGCCTCCTTCGTTGCAATACGTGACACGGAGAAACGTGGATGATATGGAAAATGACAAGTGGATGATGTGGAAGAGAGAGTGAGTACGGATTGTGGATGAAGTGAATGAATGGAATGGGGATCTTATTAGATAACCCCTTTATTATGATTTGGTATGCACTTTTATGCATGGCCCGGGAATTTGAGCCTAGGCTCAATTCCTTTGGTTGCAGGATCACTGCTATCCTACTCAATTTTGAACTGTCTCAGAAATGTTTCCTTGTCAATGGGTTTAGAATAGAGCTTTAGGCGATGCCCATTGACTAGTAGCTTGAATTGGACCTCATCAACGACCCTTAATTGAACAACACCATTGGTGAATACCTCCTCTATCTCATATGGACCCAACCATCTGGTTTGTAGTTTTCTTGGACTGTCCTTATATCATGAGTCATAAAGAAGAGCCCAATCTCTTGCTTTAAATTTCTTTTCCTTGATGTATTTATCATTCCACCTTATTCTCTGATGCTATATCATCTCAGTGTGCTGTAGGGAATTCTTTCGGAGCTCATCCAGAGCATTGAGCTGTATGACTCTGTCCTTTTATGAATTTGTTAAATCCATGTCCATCTCTAATGTTGTTCTTAGAGTCTTATGTTCGAATTCTATTGGCATCACAACTATTTTACCATACACCATTTCAAAAGGTGTATATCCTGTAGCAGTCTTCCAGGTAGTACAGTAGGCCCATATAGCTTCTGGTAACCTTGCGGCCCAGTCCTTCCTATGCAAATCTACAGTTTTAGTCAAAATGGCCTCTATGTCCCTATTGGTGACCTCAACCTGGCCATTGGCCTGGGGGTGATAAGGAGTTGATTTCATGTGCCGTATATTGTATTCATTTACTAAGGCTATGATAAGTGTAGAAGTGAATTGTGCTCCTTGATCTGTCACTATTTCCCTAGGGACACCAAACCTAGTGAATATTTCCTCATAGAGGAATTCAACTACTTTATTATCCCTAGCATGTTTCATAGGTTTAGCCTCTACCCATTTTGTCACATAATTTGTGCATACAAGGATGTAGGACTTACCATTGGAAGGTGGATCAATTGGTCCTACAAAATCCAGTCCCCATTTGTCGAAGGGTGTAACGACAACTTGTGGAAATAGAGGCATCTCATCATATCGAGTTGGTCTTCCCATCCTTTGGCATCTGTCACATCTCCTGGTATATTTAGCTGCATCTCTATGCAGAGTTGGCCAATAGTAGCTAGTATTTAAAATTTTCATTGTTGTTCTTTTGGCAGCAAAATGTCTGCCACACGGCTCATCATGGCTTGCATGTAGTATATCATGAGTGTCCTCCTCTTGTACACATCTCCTCATAACTTGATCTAGCCCTATATAAAACATGCAACCTGCAATCCAAGAAAAGTTAAAGCTTTTCTCTACCAATAATCTCTTTTCCTTAGGGGAGAATTGAGGAGGAGTTCTTCCTGTGGCCAGATAATTTGCTATATTGACATACCATGGGTGAATAACCTTGATTGCAAACAGGTGCTCATCAGGAAAGGAGTCTTCAATAAGTGCAAAGTCATCTTTCCTTCGAATTCTAGAAAGGAAATCAACAACCACGTTGTCTTTACCTGGGTTGTCCACAATTGTAATGTCAAATTCCTGCATCAACAATAACCATCTTTCCAATCTCTCGGCTATTGATCTTTTGTTCATGAGATACTGGATTGCTGCATGATTAGTGTGGACAAATATCTGATAACCGGTGATGTAATTCCTGAATTTATTGAGGGCATAGATGATTTCTAACATTTCTTTTTCTGTAACAGTGTAGTTTAATTCAGCCCCTTGCAGATTTTTGCTTATGTAGTAGAGTGCATGTTCTATTGAACCACCCTTCTTCCCTAACACAGCTCCAATGGAATAATCTGATGCATCAGTATGAATATGAAATGGAAGTGACCAATCGGGTCCTTTCAGAACAAGTGCCTGTGTAAGGGCGACTTTTAAATCAAGGAATGCTTTTACACATTCCTCTGTCCAAGAAAAATCTGCATCTTTCTTTAGTAGACTATATAAGGGGTTTGTTGTTTGGCTGAAGTCCTTGATGAATCTTCTGTAGTATCCAGCATGGCCTAGAAAGCTCCTTACTTCTTTTTGGTTGGCAGGAAAGGGTAGATTAGAGATGACCTCAATCTTAGCAGGATCAACCTGTATTCCTGCAGCAGAAATATAGTGACCAAGCACTATTCCCTCTTGCATCATCATGAAGCACTTTTGACTATTCAACGATAGGTTGTGATCTTCACATCTCTATAGTACTTTCTTCAAGTTGGCTTGAGATTCCTCAAATGTTGTACTATAAGCAGTAAAGTCATCCATGTATATTTCCATGCAATCATATGAGATGTCTGAGAAGATACTTATGACTGCCCTCTGGAAAGTTGTAGGTGCATTACAGAGACCGAAAGGCAAAACTGAATAGGAAAACATTCTCCAAGGGCATGTAAAAGTAGTCTTTTCTTGATCCTCAGGAGCAATTTTGATTTGATTGTACCCACCGAAACCATCTAAGAATGAGAAGTACTTTTTCTTGGCTAAATTATCTAGAACTTGATCAATGAATGGAAGAGGAAAGTAATCTTTCTTTGTTGCCAAGTTGAGCTTTCTATAATCTACACATACCCTCCATTTTCTTCCTTTCTTAGGAACAATAACCAATGGGGAAATGCATTGACTATCTGAGATTGGGTAGATAAAACCAGATGTTAACATTTTCTGCAATTCTTCTTTAACAATTTCTCTCAAAGCTGGATTGATTCTTTTTTTAGGCTGCCTAACAAGTTTGAACTCACTGTTAATGTATATGTGATGTGTACAGAGTTTTGGATCTAAACCCTTCATGTCACCATATTCCCAAGAAAAATTTGACTTATGACTGGTAAGCATTTTGACCATAAATTCTTGTTGCTCACTAGTGAGGTTTTTATTGATGCTCAAGGTTTTTCCTATGGCTACCTCAACTTGGGAGGTTAAATCCATCATAGATAATTTAGGCATAAATGGCATTTCTACTTCATAGGGTAGCAAGGTGTGTAAGCAGTCAGTTGCTACAAGATAATGAGCTGATGTAGGTGAAGGAAGAATGGTCTGCAAGGAACGTGGATTTTTTTCACAATGAAAGTATTTGATACCATAGTTATTCAGTAGGGTATTGGATAGTATACCTTCTTCTTCTTATTGTGCAATGAAAGGCTCTTTGGTAATCATCATTAAATTGGCCACGGAGTTAACTTCCTCCTCTTCTCCCAAATCTTTCCAAACAACCTCTCTAGACTCAAGTTGGGGCAGGGCTAGAGAATAGAGGGTAAGCTTCTTTGTGCTATACCCATCAGATATTGTCATGTTACCCAACCTACAACCAATGTAAGCATCAATAGTAGCCAACCAAGGCCTTCCTAGTATGACAGGGTATCCCCCCAATGATGCCTTTGGAGATAAGACCATAAAGTTAGCAGGGTACTCCTAGGAATCCAAGGTGACTACCAGGTCGTCAACTACCCCATCAGGTTTGACAGTTGAGCTATCAGCAAGCTATAATATTGTAGGTGTAGCCCTTAGGTCTAAAATATTAAGTTTTACAACCAGGTCCTTTGTCATGACATTGATAGCTGCACCAAGATCTACTAAAGCATTCTTAATCTGCAACCCATTAATATTGACCTCCACAACAGTGCTTCCTGGATCTAAATATTTTGGGATACTAAGCTTCCCTAGCATTAAGTCAGAGAGTTTTCCTATGACATGGATAGTTTGAGGGTCTTTCTTTTTCCTCCCTAGTTTCTTCAAACATGCCTCCTTGATGGCCTTGCTATAGATAGGTACTTATTTGATTGCTTGGAACAAGGGAATTTTCACACATATATGCTTTATCTAGTCAAGAATTTCAAAGGTAGGTTCCTCTCTTTTTTTACATTTTCACCTTCCAACCTTTGTGGGAAAGGAGGGGATACTTTATCAGATGCCTTAGGTAATGATGGAATTTAAACTAGCTCATTTGGTTGGGCTTGGTCATTGGTATCTTCTTCTTGGTTAGTCTCCTCATATGGAAATTCTGAGATTATGGGAGGAGATTATGTGGGCAGCACAGTTCCTGAATGTAGATTGATATTATTTAGGTTAAGAGCATAGGCAAGCTGATGATTAGGATCAGAAAAATAGACTTGTTGTTGCTGCTACAGTTGCTAGTTATTTGGATTGGCTGCTGCTTGAGCAGGTAGTTGGGTTGGCTTTGGATTCTCACCTTGATTAGCTGTGGGAGGTGGCATAATGGATTGTTGTTGTGGTTTTTATGGAAAACTAGTGGGTGGATTTGACCATTGCTAGCCTCCTCTCCATTGGTTAGACTACTGCCAATCCCCTTGCGAAGGTTGCCATTGATTTTGTTGTGGTGATTGCCAATTCCCTTGTGAAGATTGCCAATGGTTTTGCTGGGCATTTGGCCAAGGGTTATTCCACTGAGGTTGGGAGTATGGCCCATAGTTTGGAGGGTACTAGTTTTTTCATTGACTATTATATGAAGCAAAATTTTATAAAGGGTCCTGAGGCATATCTTGTCTTGGGGCCCATGGCCTGCGCTGAGCATCAAAGAACACTTCCTCCTCTCCTTCAATGGTTTTCAACTCAATAGGGAGATTTTGTACCTCCAAATTTTCCACTGCTTTGCATGGTAGTCTTTCTTTCTTTGTCGGCAATGGGGGAAATATTCAACTAACATTGCCTCAACTTCCTCTTTCTTCCTTCTAGCTTGCATAGTATCCAGTTGAGTAGCTACATCATTAATGATATCCTGCTTGAAGTCGGACAAGAGATTGGTAATCTCCCCTTTAGATACTTTAGAGCCACTTCCTTTTATAGAAGAGGGTCTAAACCCCCTTCCCTTCTTTACAACTACTCTGGAGTAATGGAGACAAATTTTCTTGATATCATCCCAATCACTTTGGGTCACATCACCTCCTGCCATGAGGTCAAGGGCCTCCATGCAAGTATCATTGACTCCCCTTAAGAAGAGAAGTTTTTGAGATTCCTCATTCAACTCATGATGAGTATTCTCCTGCACACTAAACAAGAATCTTGACACATAATCCTCCAAGGTTTCATCCTCCTTTTGTGACATTTTGAAGATGTCATCTCCTCTTAGATCATTTCCTCTACAATACTCTTTATATTTACTCAAGAACAGAGTCTTCATTTGATCCCAAGTGTTAGCTACATTGCTTCCCAATCCCATGAACCATCTCAAGGTTGCCTCGTTTAGAGTAGAGGGAAACAATTTTAGCTTGTGCGTTGAGGTTGTATAGTCATAGCTTCTACAAAGGATGTCAAATTCAAACAAGAAGGTATGAGGGTCCTCAGTAATAAGTCCATAGAACTTTGGCAATAAGGAGGCAGGGATGTTCTTGAGGTTATTATTGTCATGTAGGTCAGGGATTGGAAATGGAAAAATAGGATTTGCCATTCTTGGTTGTATTCTTGGATTAGCTCCTGGTTGATGAACTACAAGAGCAAGTGGATTATTTGATTATGTTCTGTCGGATAGGTTAAAGCTTAGTTCAAAGGAAGAAGATGAAGTAACTAAGTCTTGGCCAACATCCAAATATGAGTTGTCTTGGAATAGGTTCGGTTCAATCTCTTCAATATCTATGCTCCCAAGAAGGAATCTTCCAAATTGGTCTCTTCTTCGATGCATACAACAAAAGTAAACTAACTATGGAGATGTTGGAATGCTGAATTCTAAACTAAAAATACTAAGAATGAAATCTTAAACTCTTTACTAGCATGCCTGTAATAGGTTCTTAGTTTGACACCATCCTTGGCAATGACGCCAAAAATGTAGTGTTCTTTAATCAGCTCAATAACTAGGAACATGAATTCCTCTACTCAGGGATTGAACATCACAACTGGCAGTCATTAACTACTAAAGAACCTTATTTAATTATCAACCCAGGGACATAAACTTGAAATGGGACAGCACAAGATATGCACTAATCACCCTTCCAGACATACATGATTCCTAAAGTGCCTTATACTGGAATTTAAGTACTGGAAACAACTTTACTGTTTAACTTTTCTTTGAAATGAAAAACTTGAAAGATAACCTATTCTGCTCCTAGTGGCTGTAGGAACAGTTGACAGCTTTGTGTTTCTGCCAGCTACAGGAACAGTCACATTAACTTCTATGAAGGGAAATGCAACTATTCTAACTTGTAGAATAAAAGTATGGACAGTTCCCTAAGTGGGCCCCCTTAGGTAGTGCCAAAAGCAGACAACAGATTAGGTGAAAAACTTCATAAGCTTTATTGATTCAATGCAAACAAGTATATGGCACAATCTCTTGGCTAAATTTCTAAGACTGAAATTGTGTTACAATAGCAATTTTTTTCAGCCCATTCTTTGAAGGAGAATGGGCTACTTATTGAAAACTAATCCTAACTACTAACCAACCTTCCCTTATAAAACGGGAGGCATTTATTACATTTAACCAACTTAAGTAAAGAGGTGAATGACAATGTAAGAACTAAGTCAAATTGGTTTAGCAGTCTTAAAGCGCCATCATCCTGGATTCATGCACCACCAAGACGCCTAGCCTAGATTTTTGGAACACTCTCCCTGCATGGCAGATGAGTTGAAACTGTCTCCTCATCTTTTGTTGTTGAACCAGTCTTTATGGATTTGGTCTTCAATTCTTCAAGTGGAAATTGAATTCCCTTCCTTCAATTGTGGTACTTGAAAAATATCTCGCCATCTTTTCCTGAGGAAGAAGGTTAGCTCAACAAGTTCATCCTTTAAGACAATCCATTACTTTATTCATTCATTCATTAAGTATTAAACTAAGGAAAACATTGTTTTAGATATGGCTGTAAGAAGTTTTGGTAGTGGAGGCTACAGGAAGGTTTATGATCACAAAAAGCCATAAAGTATTTATCAGACTAATAAAACATTAAAGGT
Source organism: Sequoia sempervirens (assembly GCA_007258455.2). NCBI lineage: Eukaryota > Viridiplantae > Streptophyta > Pinopsida > Cupressales > Cupressaceae > Sequoia > Sequoia sempervirens. The sequence continues at coordinate 1,083,142 of VDFB02000017.1, read as the reverse complement.
AATAATCATGGGACTTCTTATCACAATATACTCATCATATTTAAGTCATAAAAAGGTCTATATCCTATCCTATAAACAGACTGAATGTTTGTTTTAGCATAATAAAAACAACAAAGTATTTATAAAAGTATGATCAAAATGTGCCAAAGACTTGGCTCATCAGGGAGTAGGTAGTGTCATGCATTTTCATTGTGCAATTGTTGGGTGTACTCCTAATGGGGAGTATTCAGTACTGGTAAATTTCTTTGTGACAAAGGGGGAGAACAATGTAAAATATCTTTTTCCTTTTCCATTGATTTCAAAGGGGGAGAAAGAATCATGTGAAATTTTTTATCTACACAAGGGGAGAGAAAGAAAAAAAAATCATGAAATTGATGGTGTTGTGTTGTCTTTGATGGTTTTTCACATCATATGTTGCCATCAATGACAAAGGGGGAGATTGTTGCAAGTATGAAGGTGTTTCCATTGATGTTAACTGGTCATTGTTGTCATTGATGTCATGGAAGTTGGTTATTGATTGTATATGTCAAGGATATTGAGAAAATTGTAATAAAGAGGGTTTGCAGGATGTACATGCATAGTTGGGACGTTGAAGAATTGTTGTGAGTACATGGATTTATCCTTACGTTGCTGTGTCTAGAGGTGTGTTAGAATGAAGTAATGTGCTACAATGATGTCTCTGGTACTTGGGTTCCAAGTGCTCAAGTGAGAAAATTTGATAAGTAGGAAAATAATGTCATGCAAGTTTTCAATGTATGCTCCGGGATGTGCTTTGTATTGCTTCTATGCTTGTGCAGTTCTAACATATTGTTCATGATTTTTGGAAGTTGCTATATCCAAAATTTTGGCTTTTGGATCGTTGTATAGTGTGAAATATTTTCACCAGTATGTGAACTATGCATTTCAGTGTGTTTAGTTGTGGTCTAGGAGAAATGTAATTGCTTTGGATCTCTCTGAATTTTGGTTTCATGACTTACAATTCTAAGAATAATTTGATAAGGTCATGTTCAAGTGAAGTTTGTTGTCCAAAAATATTGGACCGTGTTAAGGATGTGTGTGCTTAATTGTTTTATGTGTTTTGCACGAGTGTTGGCTAACCTTGTGTTAAACACTACTTGTGAAATTTATGGAAGAATGGAAAGGTGTGTTGGGACTTATTTATGTCCTCATTAAGTATGTGTTTGGTTCACCCTCATTCACTTCCACCTCAAGAATGCTTTGGCACCGACCTAATTTGAATAATTTGTAAATTAAAATTGTATATGGCCGACCTCAAAAGAGTTTCAAGGTTGAATATGGTATAAGTACAAGTTGAGATGTTGGTGAAAGATAATATAGATGTATGATAGATGCAAAATAGTGTGTGTGATGCGAATGCAAGAATAGTGTGAATTTCAAGTGTTGAGTTCTTGAAGGTAGTGAGTTGACGGTGTACTATATCTTTCAAGCATGTATGCAAGTGTGTGAGTGAATTATGGTGGAATCTCAGTTGCATTGAGATAGTTTTCTTTTTGTAACAATACTCTTCTATCTTCTTTGTAATTCTGTGGTAGTGATCCCTCCAGGCAGTGAGCTCTCATTAGATAGTGTGTCCATTCTTGGTAGTGAGTTTTTGTATTCGATTTTGGAATTCTTTATATTGTGAGATAATCTTCACTATGGTTTTTCCCTCATTGAGTTTTCCACGTAAATTTGGTGTTATTGTGTGCATGGTTTTATTACTTTCAGTTTCTATTTTTGGACTTAATGATTCATCACATTAACAAAGTAATGGTTTTGTGAATACTTATTGATCTAACTTCTGGTGAAGAATTTTAAAGGTTAAAATTGCTACAACTGATTCACCCCCCTCTCAGTTGTCTTGTTCAATAGTATGGCCATGAGACTATGTATTGTTTTATTTGCAACAATGTTTGGATGGGCTATTGGAGGTGGGGGAGGAATATAAGGAGGGGGAACATGCGAACCTTGCATTTGACACATTGACCTAGGTCTATCTTGGGGTATTCCCCTACCTACTCCTTGAAAATGCCTAAAATAAAAATAGTTCACATGTTTTTCTAAAACAAACTTCATATATAATTTATGGAGAAAATAAAGAGGGACATCAATATTGTTGTTGGATGGTTTATCAAACCCCTTCCACCAACGATCCCAAAATTTCTTGCTATTCCCTCATGTGTGCACCATTCTATTAAAAGTTTGGGTTTATATAAAGAAATAGGTTGTCCAATTTTTGGATTCACAAAATATTGGGCTATTTCAACATTAGATATTTCTAATTGTTTGACCTAGTCATAGCTCAAACCATTACCATATTATAACATCTCAGTTTCTCTCCACTCTTGAAATGAAGTATGTTGCCTTGTGATATGTTTCACATGACTTATTATGGCCTCTAAATTTGATGTCATTGAACACAAATGAGGGTGGTGACAGTATCTTTTAGTAATGTTCTTCAATTTAGTCACAAATTTATATCAATTAAATCCTGAATTGAAGGAGGATTTGATGGAGAGTTCTCTCTATCAAATTAATCTACCATTTTAAAGTCTGTTTAAAATTAAAAAATTTAAAATTAACATAATTTTTAACTAATTACTAAAATCTATAAAAAAATCCAATATATATGCCAAAAATTCTGAGAAAATAATTAAAATGATAAAAAACACAACAAAAAAGAATTACCTCGCTATCAAATCTAAGTAAATTACTAAAATTTGAAGGGAAATTGCTAAAATTTGAGAAAATAGATATTTTTTATGGACAGATATCTGTTTCTTTCTCTGCCCGCGCATCACCCACTATGTAACCCACTGTGCAAATGTGTAAAAATGATTTTTTTTTTACATATAGCTTTCGAAAACAAATATCGGATGTTCATTTTGGAAAGTCCTTTTTAATATTAAAAGCTCTCCAAAACAAATATTTGTTTTGGAGAGCTTTTTAACCTATGCGTAGCTCTCCAAAATGGATATTCATTCTGAATTTTTTATTATATTATAAAAATCTCTTTTTTTCAAAAAACATTTATTTTTTAAATATTTGATATATTTTTATATTATATGATATAATATATTATATCATACCATAATATACACTATATCATATTAAATAGTAACGTATTATATCATATAATAATATATTATATATTATATCATATATCATATAATATATAATATCATAATATAATAATATATTATATTATATTATATGATATATGATATATTATATAATATTATATTATATATTTTTATTTTATATTATGATATATTATATATTATATTTTTATATTAAATATTTGATATATTTTTATACTATATGATATAATGTATTATACAAGAATGGTGTGTAAAGGATATTCATAGATGGAAGGAATTGACTTTGAAGAAACTTTTGCCCCTGTTGTTAGGATTGAAGTTGTGAGACTATTTCTTGCTTTTGTTGCTTACAAAAACTACAAGATTTATCAAATGGATGTCAAATCAACATTTCTAAATGGTGAACTGGAAGAAGAAGTGTATGTTGAGCAACCTGATGGATTTCAATTGATTGATTAGGGAGATATGGTTTGTCAGTTGAAGAAAGCATTGTATGGACTCAAGCATTATATTATAATAATATATATTATTATTATATAAGATTTATATTATATATTATTATAATATATAGATTATAATAATATATATTTATTATTATAATATAAACATAATATTATTATATTATAAATGATCTATAATATATAATATCATAATATATTAAATGATATATCATAGTATATTAGATATATCTTATATAATATATAATATCATAATATATGCTATGTATAACAGATATAGATATTCATTTTGTGTAAGAAATGGATATCCATTTTTTGTCATAATAACAAATAACAACTGTTCAGTGCAAGAAACTAATATCTTTTTTTTTTAATTAATATCAACTATTTGTTTATAAAGATATCCACTTTTTAGAAAGTAGATATCCATTTTTTAAAGTGGATATCTGTTAATAATGGATATCTAAGGTATATACGTTTTGCTTTGGTGTTTGCCATTGCAAATTACATTTTTTACCAACCCGAGTAAAAAGTCAAAGATGATTTTCACAATTTTTCCTAACTCAAATCACATTTTTTTTCCATTACCAATGTTTGGCCCATCATGATCCTTCACTCACCCACATACCAAATCTATCTAAAAAAGAAATAACATGAAATAAAGCTAGAAACTCTTTAGATCCAATGTGAATTCTTAGAATAGTGCAACGTAATGCATGAATGTTTTAGTTGTCCATTAATACAAGTTTAAGGAGTGGTTGAATTATTTTCATAAAACAAATTATATGTGAAAGAATGATAAGATTTTCATTTGAAACATTTTCCCATAGAATTATCAAGTTTAGTAAACCCCCTTTTGTTAGATAGTCTAAAGGAAGGAAAAGTAAAATCATTAGCTACTTGATTTGCATTTTCCTTCTTTTCATTATCATTTGAAAAAAGAATTTTGACTTTTGAAATTTAGAATAGTAAGAATAATTTTAGTCTAGATCATAACTATTTTCATTTCTTGTGAATAACTTAGATTTCATTATTTTGACATAGGTATATAGATTCATAAATGAAACAAATTTTTTGAGATACAAATTATTTTGAATTGAATTGATGAAAAAAAAAATTGCACTTAGCTTGATAATCAAATATGGGACAAAGAATGAAGAAGATTTGAACCTAATATGTTAAGATTTAGAATGTAAATTAATAAATAGACAATCCACCTAGGGATCAAAAATATTTTCTTGTGTTTATGCGAGGTTGGGTCTAATTGTTAGGGACAAATCCATGACCATGATCTTGTCTTATGCTCATGAACTTGACATGTGTGATTTGCAAACTATTCTTCTTCATGTCATCTAAGAAATATTAATTTATTTTGTCCTTGACGTCTACAAGGGTTAGTGGTATTGATAAATACCTTGGTAGTGTTGTGCGACCAAACTATGAGGGCACTACATGTTAATCAACCACTTGAAATTGAATAATATCAAGAATAACACTCTTCAATCATGAAAAAACTCTTAGAATGATTGTGTAGTGTTAGATTCCTTTTAGAGCATTGAATGATTTCACTTCGAATTTGATGATTAGAATGAATGCATTAAATGTCTTTAAATACAATGATATAACAACATATTTACAAACTTATATTTAATTAGCTCTTGGTTAAAAAGATAAATGTTGGAAGTTAGTCAAATTTTAATTAGCAACGATGAACTAATCTTAAAATAGAAAAGAAACTAAATCATCGTAAATAAAATATACATAAAAATAATTACAAACATAAAAACGAACTCCATACTATTTCTATCTATACCTATCTCATATGTATATGCTTTCCTTCCGTGATATTCATTTACTACTGAATAAATGTGAGTGACTATATTCTCCATGCAATACTATGGAGATCATAAATTCCAGTCATAATAATTTACTGTAAATGGTGGGTGAAATAAATAGCTTCCTTGAAAATGGCAAGCTTCAGCAACTGTTGAGGGTGAATCCCACGAGGCTGTTAATAGGATCATACGATACCCGCATTCCTTGCTGCTGAACATTCCCGATAATCGAAATGCTGGACGATGCTTGCAGGAAGGCCAAGCAGAAGGTCCCCAGCTGATCAACTTTTACAAGAATATTCTGTGGCGGCAACGAGAGAGTTGCAGAGTTGGAAAAATGGAAGGCAATCGCGGGAACGCCAGAACGGTCCTCCTGCTCAGAAAGGTCATAACAGGCACCAAACTCATCAACTTGGTAACTTAACGGCGACTCATTGACAAATGCCGCCACAAAGGCGTCGCGAAGGGCGAGGAAGACATTTGTTCGGAGCCTGGTTAGTACAGTGCCGGAATCGATGATTGTGCCACCTCGGCCGGAGTGATCCGGCAAGAAGACGGACTCCTCTATCGCAAGCTTCTTCCCGGCGACACTGATCCCTACCAGAGAGACATAGTAGTAGCTTTTAGAGAGGCCGTTGCTCAGCAAAGGGACAAATACAGCCCCGGGCGGAACTGCCTGTGGACCGAAATCCAAGGTACTGGAGCGGTTGGAATCCCGATCAACAAGGCAGTAGGAAAAGATTCCGGCATAGTAATGTGACAACTGTGATGGCAACGACAACGCTCCGAGACCGAGGCCGAGAATCCCTGCGTGGGCGACGAAGAGGCCAATGCTATCGTGGCTGCACCCGATCACAGCGTTGCGCACGGAAACCCTCCCTACTGTGATGGTTTCCGTGGCTAAGCTCCCCGTGGTGTGCGATCTGTCGCCGTAGTATGTCACGTATGTGCAACTCTCGTTGCGGCCGCAGCTCCCAATGTCCAGCTGGCGGCAGGCATAGGAGGAGCAGTTAAGTAGTTTGAAGGTGGATGAGAGCGCAGGATCAAAGATAGCGTCCGCCTGGCTGTAACATTCCTTGCAAGGCAGGCACTGGATCCAGATGTTGTCCGATGCCGTGTCCACGCTCAGCGACTGCTCGCGAACCGGACTGCCAACGCGGATGCGTGTGAAATATTCGTTGCTGCCCTGAGGTATGCCGGGGTACAAGTGGCTCTGCATATCCTCGAGCCGAGCATTAATGGCGGCCACGCGAAGCGCGTCGCGTTCTAGCATTTGCTTTGTGCGTTGCTCGTAGCTCAAGTTCGTTGCTTTCGTGAGGGAGTCTCTGTGAAGCAGAGGAAGCCACAGCGGCGCCCCAAAGGTTCTTAGGTTTTTCTCCTTTGCCTCTGTGGGAATTATTTTAAGGCTCGCTTCCGCCTTCTGTTCTCTTGACTGCATAATTGGAAACATTACCAGCACCAGCAACATTAGAGATCGAATTGCTGAGTCCATGGCGAAAATCAGTTAGGGTTTCAGCGGGCTTTTATACCGAATAGAGCAGAGCCTATTGGCTCCAGCCAACAAATAAAGGGAAAATGGTGCGTTTTCGCTGAGGCTTCTGAGGGCTTTTAATGGCGGCCCTCGAAGACTGCCAGTGCGCATTGCGTGAACTATATAAAAATTATTGCAGAATTTAGTCGTGCAGAAATTGACGATAAAGTAAAAGACGATGTCTACAACCGACTACGTACGCTACTAACATTTTTACCGACTTAGAATTTTGTCTGATATTTTCGACATGTCGTTTAGTCAAAAGATTTACAAGCCTGGTAATCTTATTTATATTTCGCCTTCATTCTAAATTATTTCTAATAGTTCGGGGAAATTTGTGTGGCTTACGCATTCTGTTGCTGTTTGTCTGGATGCAAATCCGAGCAATGAACAGCGATTTGTTTTAGTCTTTAATTTAATTGAGTGAGTTGTTGCTGTTATCTCTGCAGTTTTTCTCTGTTGAATTGTGCAAACTGTAGAGTTCGTAATTATTATTTATATGTCGTTAATGTCGATGATTGCCCGTTAAACTGGTAAAGTGGTGTAATTTTCATGGAAGCATGCAATCAGGATGCGATGAATATAATGTTATTATCATTCAGCATTCGCTGCCGATTTCAGTAACGTCGTTCAGCAACTTATTTGCATCGTATGAGTTTCTGGCAACGAAGCTTTACATAAACCCGGCTGGACTTACACAGCACACACTAAGCGCTGACGGCTTAGGTGGCTGTTTCTCTTAACTCAACCCTTTTCCCAGTGCACAGTTACCATTCTCTGCCGTGACGTGTCTGTACAGGGAGTTGAGTGAATGATGAATGAATGAATGCTTTTAATTATGTTCACGAGATCAGCTGGTCTATGGGACCCAAGATACAGAACTGAAACCATTTTTTTGCAACAAACAGAACAACTGCCGACCCCACCACTCCATGTTTCTCTCTAACTCTTTGCTGATTTTATTTCTTCTACTATGTATTTTGATCAGGTAACTTGCTGTTTCGGCAATCTTCTCCTCTTCAAACAGGGCCTCTAACAATTTGACTTTAAACAGATTCGAGTAACTGCACCTGATGTCCTCGAAAGCCTTACACTGCATGACGTAGTGCCACTCTATTTCCACTAAACCCGACGAGCAAAAACAACAAATCCTATCTGTCCATGCCTCCTTGTGTATTTTCCATCTCCCCACTTCACACCTCAAACAGTGAGAGCTAGTTCTCAACTGGGCTATCAACATTTTAGCCTTCCACTTTATATCTGCCCCCACGTAATACTTTTGCTCGTGATCACAAGTGTGGTTAAAATGCAAAACATAGTATTCTCTTTTTCAACCAAGTTGTTTTGACCACATGATATGTTTGACTTTCTCTTTGTTGTTCCTTTTAATTTCCACATTTGTGTTTGGACACTCTTGCATGCTTATCCCCCATTTTTCCATCCACTTGACATTTTGTCTCATCCACGTGCTCTTCCTTCTAGTTAAGTTTTTTTCCACCACAATTTTGGGCCATCGATGCTCCCCCATATTCTCAATTCTCTTCAAATAGGCTAATAAACGAATTAATGCTGCCATTTCCATTGGGAAAGCCCCCACCTCAGCTAAAACAATCTAATACGAAACTGTACTTTTTATTTTAAAGTTGCTTGTGATCAGGGGCTTTTGTAATCTTTCTATTTGCCTCCATTTTAGTGTTGATGTGTTGCAGCCCCAAACCTCACAACCATATAGGACTACAGGTATAACAAGCAGCCCAAATAATTTCTTCTTTGTTTTTCAGTCCGATAGCTCAGTTGATCTACATTTGTTTTGAAGCAAATAGAGAGCTTTCAGTCCCTTTGAATTCTTTTTGTCCTACAGGTCTCCCAACTGAGATTGCTACAAAAATCGAGACCCAAATAACTATATTAATTTACCACTTGCAAAGAACTTCCCTCAAATTCAAAATTTAATTGCTTCTTAGTTCTTTTCAGCGTAAATAGATCATGACCTTGGTTTTGTTGATGTTCACTTGCATCCCTACATCTTCACAAAATAGCTCTAGAGCTTTTAGATGTTCTTGAAGACTATTTTCAGAATTTGCCATTAAGGTAAGATCATCTGCATATAGCAGCAATTTGACCACATAAGTGGCCAAGAACACTCCATCGCCTCCTCGCTTGACACTGAATTTATTTGTTTCAGTTTATAACGTGCAGTGAGCTCTTGTATGTATTATTATTTTAATTTAATATTAAATGTGAGAGTGTATTACTTTTAAAACATTTTAAATATGTATTATTATTTTAATTTAATTTAATTTTTATTTGATATATGTTATTTATATTTTATCTTTTTACATAAAATTTAAATGTTTAATTATAATTTTTTTAAATTGTAAAAACATTTGAAATATCATTAAAATTTAATAAAAATTGATAAATTATTTTAATGTAAAAATATATGAATATATAGTATTAAAAAATATTGAAATCTTTTAAACTGTTGTTTATATTAATTTAAACGTTAAAATTTTGATATATTTAATATAAATTAATGTTTAAATTTTGATAGAAATAAATTTTTATTTATAAGTTTTTTACTTTGATTATTGATAAATAAACAATGTTAAAAAAAATTAGAACAAAAATTTAAATATTACTTATAAGATTTCTTGTGAATCTTTAAATTTTAAACTTTTTTAATAAGAAAAAACATAAATTTTTAATATTTAAATATTTAATATCAAAATCTTCTTGTTTTTTCCATTGACTTAATTGAAATATTGAAATGTTAATCTCTTTATAAGAAATCTTTAAATTTTAAACTTTTTTAATAAGAAAGAACATAAATTTTTAATATTTAAATATTTAATATCAAAATCTTCTTGTTTTTTCCATTAACTTAATTGAAATATTGAATTGTTAATATCTTTAATATAAATTAATGTAATAAATTTTGATAAAAATGTATTTTAATTTCTAAAATTATAATTAGAATAATAATAAATCAAGAAATTTGATGACAAAAATGTTTAAATTTTTAAAATGGAATTTAGATTTTATGTATGATATTTTAGTTAATATTTTAAATTTTACAAATTTCGAAAGAATATTGACTTTTTTGGATAAAAATATAAATTTAACTTTTATAAATTAATAGTTTTTGCATCCAAAATATTATAAAAATATTTTTAAAAAGGTTTTCTTTTTTGTGATGGTAAGGAAATACATTAGATATGGAAATTACATAACAAATATTTTAATTGTGTTTTTTAATATATTTTAATTATGTTCATATTTTTTAAAATAAATATTTGATTTTAAAATATAATTATTTTATAAGCTTCAAATATTTTTTATTTATTATAATCCATTTTAATGTTAAAATATTCTAAATCTTTAATAAGACTCAATATATTTATGTTTTATTTATAAATTAGAATATTCTTCTATAAAATTCTACTTTACAAATACAAATAAAAATATTTTAAATATCATGGGCAGTAGGGCAGACATCTCTCCACAACAAGGGGTGGAGAGACCACGACTATTGCCATGCGTTACCAATTAAAGGCCAACTTGGACATTGTCTAGTCAAGTCAGTAGTCTCGTTGCATAGGTGGAGATTTCATGCATGGGGAACCCATGGTGGGCCAGTATCCCCATGGCCACACGAATGAAGGTAATTGCAAGTTTTCATTGTTTGGTGTGCCTTGGGTTGGCGGCCCTGGCCATCATGATATATCACTCGGAGGTCTAGGATTATCATGGTCGTAACCCCAGTTGGCATCGAACGTTGGTTAGATAGTCAGGAATGGGATAGATGGACGACGGGCATGCAATCTAGCGGAGCACGTTGGTTGATGTACATAGTAATAAACTCAAGGGAAACTTTCTTCTTTAAACCAGCTGGTCGAACTTTCATTTTTCCCATAGTTTTCTTCGTGCTTCCAGTTTGCTCTGCATAATAGCTATGGCAGAATACTCCAAATTTGTTGTGGACGTTTCGACGGAGGTTGTTGTTAGTAATGGGAACGACACTCCAATTTAGCTCGACTGCAAGGTGCGGAAAATGACTTTTAAACACATCACCAATCAATGGTTGAAGCAAATTCTTCTAAGGATCGACCCTCATGTGGTGGTGGTGGTTAAAATGGTACTAGGTAAAGAATTTCTATAGAATCGTGAGTGCTTTAGGATGAACACCTACATTGCTTCACATTTTCTTACGTCACTTCTAGATGTGAGGACTCCAAAGGACGAAGCAAAGGTTATCATCTGCAAGTTGTTCAAGAGCGAGATTCCAAGTGCTAAAATATGCATTGCTAGGGCAGGGTGTGTCACGGGCTCGTGATTTTACTTTGGTCAAGGTGGTGGGAGAGGTCATCCATGTATACCCTTTATTGTTGGAGCTCAAGGGCATGGCTCTAGTTCGCCATCGCTAGATTGCGACATATGGGGTTAGCTTCCTGAAGAAGATTCTCGGGCTGGAGACGGTGGAAGGTCTGGACTGGATGATGGAATTCGATCAATTTGATAAATTGAATGGCTTTTAGCCAAGTTATGTGGGTCGGATGTGGTGGTACATGCGTGGTGGTATGTCTAGTTGGGTTTAAAATTTCATGTTTGTAAATAGTTTGGTAGTTTCCAGTTCATTTTTGGTTCCCTCTATTGGTTGTGGATATGATTGGAATTGGTAGTTTGTCTTGGTAGCTTGGCTCTACAATTTTCAGGGTTATTTAAGGGTTTGGGTTGCAATATGAACATTTTTCCTACTGTGCAGACGAATTGTACTCCTTTTTTTATATCTAATATAATCCTTCTCTTACGAATCAAATATATATATATATATATATATATATATATATATATATATATATATATAAAATATCGGGGTTGACCCCACAGTGCAACGGTTAAGTTGCAAGGGCAGTAGTTGGGTTGTCTAAAGTTCAAATCCCACAACTTTCTCCAATGGAGCAAAAGCTTAAAGTCGGTTTTAGGGTGTTTCCCCTTAGCAGGGATTTACCAAACAAAAATAGAATAAAATTTAAATATCAAAAAATAAAATATTTTAAATATCAAAAAGACTAAACTAGTATAGATATCTTATATACATCTAGAGATAACAGTCTTGAATTATTATATTTATTTGAATGTTTATTTTTATTTGAAGAACTACATTTACTTAGGACTTGTTTAATTTTATTTATATTATATCTCTTGTTGCAACTATAATTACACTAGACATAATAAATAAAAAAATAAAATTAAAGCTTCACACCATTTATGATCTTAGGGTACTTGTTATGTAATAATGCATATAAAATAATCTTATTCAAGGTTTTCCATAATAACTAGAAAAATAAAATAAAATGTTCATAATATTTATGATCTTAGGGTACCTGTTAGGTAATAACCCATATAAAGGAATCTTATTGAAGATTTTTCTTAATAACTAGAAAAATAAAATCAAAGCTTCACAATATTTATGATCGTAGGGTACATGTTAGGTAATAATACATATAAAATAATCTTGTTCAAGATTTCTCTTAATAACAAAAACTTACTGTTTAATGATGATAGCGTTCAAGATTTTCATCTAATCTTAAAACACACCCACCAATATCAGTTTTATGTTATTTAAGTTAATTAAATAAAATACATATGCTCAATACAATTAATTTAAATTGCGTTGATGGTATTTGGGTATGATAAGATTTGATGTAGTGATTCCACTTAGTAATTTGGATATGCTCATTGTCTAATTTTTTTTGTAGAATTATAATTACTCTAGTATTGATTCCACAATTATGGATCAAATAGATGCCACGAGGATCTTACCCTTAATGTGTAGAGGTCAAATCTCAAAAATTGTGCACTTCTCCTATTTGATTTAGTAAATTCTCTACTCCTTGTTGATTATTAAGGATTGGTGATATTTAAAAACAACTTTGGGGAGAACACATGATCACAAGGTTCAAGTTCTCCTAAATCAACCCTATTAATTAAATTGACAATATATTAATAACAAACATCAATTAATAATAAAAAAGTTATTTAGATGTTGATTATGATGCAAAATATTGGTCTTTTAAGTCTTCACTTCCAAATATTCCTAAAATTTATCCTTATTAATGTGAATGATTAATCAAATAATGATTAGCTATAGATGATATTTTAATGCTCAAATGAATGTCTTTAAATACCAAGGCATGTAATAACTCATTTCACAAGTGTGTATCATGTAAGTTTCCAACAACTATGAAAATACATGTATCAATCATTTAATTTTTTTGAAATTTTATTTTTGGCTAAGATCTATGTCATGCAAGATAGTTATTGTGTGCCACATAAATGAATATCTTGATCTAGAGGATGATTGTATGAAAACATAAGCTATTAATAAGGCATGTGTGGGAATAAGTATAAATGTGACAAGGATATGGTCAAATGTGTTGAAATGTGTGCAAGAAGGAGTGAATGAGGATGGATAGGAATCATGGAAGTGGATAAAATTGGAATGTAAGTGTGTCACATGTCCCTATATAATTTACAAAGTTGTTTTCTCAAAATGAACCTACAACTAAATAGAATTTCACATAGGTTAGCTAATTTCACCCATATATTTTGCCTCCATTTTAAAGTACATCAAAACCCTCTTGATTGTGTATTTGAAGATAATTCAAGTTGTAAATGTACTCAATCATGAAAAGATACTATAGTCCATATAAAGAAATAGACCCAACTATATATCTTCATGAGTGTTCATCTTTGGCATGCATGTTCCTTAGAATCCTACAAAAAAAGGAGAAATGCGCAATGATTTGTGTGTTTCTCACAAGTAAAATAAGAAAAGGTCATAAAATTTCTTGGTTGACATGTATCAAAATAGGGCATATTAAGAATTTCTATGTCATGTTCTAAAGCTCTATTTATACATAGTAATGAATCTTTTTATTATTGTAACTATATCTATTTGCAAGATTGATAAGGAGAGTTAAAGACAAGATGTACCCCCTTAAATTCTTTACGTTTGTTGAATGTAAGGAATTAAAGAAGAGAGGAAAATAACACATAACATGTAAATGTATGCTAATCATATAGAACATGTAAAGTAAATTGAATTATCACATATACATCATTTAACAAGTCAATAAAACATATATAAAGATAAGTGTCAAAGTACATGGACTGGAGATAAAAATATTGGTATATAAGATTAACCCTAGTATGAGATTTAATGGTAAGGTGAAATAACCCTAGAGATGCAATAATATAAGTGGAATGAGGAGGCATGGTTTCCCCAATGTGGGTCTTACAACATGATAGTGCATGTGAACACATATTATAGGATAAGAAATGCATGATGCTCCCAATGTGTTAAAGGTAGCTCTAGTGGAATAATCAAGAACATTGGCACAAGATGATATGGAGAAAGCCAAATTACATGGGTAAAAGTATAGACTTGTGTCACCCTTTGGGCCAAGCGTACGGATTCTATCGTACCACTTTCAGCAGGAAGGGATTCGACCGAGTAGGTTTCAGCCATGTAACGCCCATCGCGCAAACCCCAAAGGACAAACATTGCACACATTTTTTTTTTAAATAATACAAAGTAAAAATATAAAGAAACATTAAAACATATTTACATTGCACATTAACATCATAATGTCAAGTCCTCTGGGGCATGCGAGGTCACTTCGCATAACAAACTCATAATGAAAAGATAAAAGATAAAGCTAAATAACTTATCTAAATTTACATCCATCATAACATTTCAATAACCATTTATAGAAGTACATCCATGTAACCATAAGTAAAAGTATAATTACATCACATGATACAACCATAATAAATCTCATAAAATGAATGGTTACAAAGGTTATACAATACATCGTCATTTAATACATTACATGATCAATAATGAATACAATGAAATCTCCCATACATGTGGGATAAATACATAGTACAAATAATGTCTAAATTACAAAATGAATATCAAGAACAAGCTCCCACTGAAGAACGATGAGAAGAACAAACGTTGATGGGGAACCCAACGGGTGCGGAGCACGTTCCACCCAACCATGTGGGTTTTAGAGAAAACCCACCCCCTATGCTCAGAGGTGACAAGGAAGTAATCATGACCATGAATGTCATGAGACAACTCCAATACGAATAACATAGTACAATACTCCAATAACAACATCAAGAACATAAAGATCTTAAATGACAACAACAAAGACTCAAACACAATAACTTAAATAATAGAACACATCATAAATAAACCAAGGCAATAACCATTAACCAAGTAACCAAAGAAACAATCATAATACATTTCCAAAGGCAAACAAGAAAGCAAAGCATAAGGGCATCTAGTGGAGAGTGTCATCGCATAGCCTACATGGGTTATCCTGGCCCTTCCTCCAACATGAGGTGTCGGCCCCCATCTATGGTTATCCTAGCCCTTCCTCCTACTTGATGCGCTGGCCCCATAGGGTGACTCATGCAGAGCCGTTAACCTCTCCTGAGGACGAGGTTACGAATTTTTTGACCATAGCCTTCTTAGTCTACCATTAGTTTGCGATAGCGCTAATGCATAGACGAGGTATCCAGGATTATCTTATATGTTTTATTACTACCCATCCCCCTAAGTTCTATTATTAGGTTTTCACTTGTTAAACTACTCTTACGTGGGTTATCTTGAGCTCTTCCTCCTTTTGAGGCGTTGGCCCCCACGAAGAGCCACTCTCCTTGAGACCCCAAACATAACAAAATCAAGCAAGGGTTGTACCATAGGAACAAAGCATTAAAACTCAATCAATGACATGAAAGGAATTACTCATCTCGCTAAAACACATACTCAAGGTATCCGCAAAATCTCATACAACCCTTACACAACGATGATACTAAATAACATGCTATAACAAGAGCATAAAGAACGAGAATAAATATCTAACAATAAAATCACACCTTCGGATTACTAAGGATCACAACAACCAAAATCAGGTTTCTAAACCAAACTGGGTTCCCACATCGATAACCCTAAAACAATAAAATAACAATAATCAAATCAATTGTACTAGTTTCCAAAGTTTGGTTTATTTCATTCACAATTAAACAATGGGATTTATTTTCCAATACAATAATCATCACAACCATAAACTTAAATTTTGAAAAATAAAACAATATAACATTGTGCTTATTTATTTAAGTATATATATATATATTAATATATATATAAATATAACATTCAGCTTATTTAATTAATCAGTCAAATTCTTTTTAAAACAATACATTTTGGTCTGTGTATCAACTCATACTCAAGCCAGTACAAATATTCTAAAACAAATATAGATATATAATTAAATATAAATAAATACATATATATATAATTAAAAATTAATAAACAATAATAACTAAAAAAAAAAGGATTTAATTTGCAGTCCCTGTCGTACGCGGACTGCGCACGACAGTCCTGCGGCTGCTGTACGCAGTGCACAACAGTCTGTATGGACTGCTGTGAGCAGCTCGCGCGACCCACAGGGGAAGGGTGGGTATGGCTGAGTCATCCCCCACCCGACCCCAATAAACTTAATTTATTTTTTTTGTTCACAAACACAAAAAAAACACCGACGTACAATTTTGACCGACATTTAATTTCAAAAACACAGTGCTATTTAACAGTATAAAATATAAGTGAAAATATAGGTTTATAAATATATATTTACATTTGTATATATATATATATATACTTCTATAAGAAAGTGTATATGTATATATATATATATATATATACATATATTAATATATACATGTTTGTCAAGAATAACTTCAGAAGAGTCTGATAACAAAATCAACTGTATATATATCATATATATATATGTATATATATGTATATATATATGTGAATATATATTTAAATACTCATTTGATTCAAAGGGGAAAAAAATATTTTTCAAACATGAAATTATAGACATATTGAACATTTTCAAAGGCTCAAACAATAAATTTCTCCATAGCCAAATTGTAAAACACAGAACATTTTTCATAACACAGTTTAATCTCTTCCATTTGCTTGCAACCCAGACGGATTTCTAAACCCCATAACAATTCTTTTCTTTCACCGAAAACATATTTATTTATCTATTTATTTTTATTTTTTTATTTTTTTCTATTGAATTAGAAAACTAAAGAATAAGAAAATGGAACCTGGAGTCCCGCGTTGTTGAAAATTCGATGAAGCTTTGCTTGATCCAAATAGCCTTTTCGAAGAGCTTTCATTCCTTCCTTCAAAACTTCTCCAGATTTCCTTGCTCCAATTTTCTAATCTAAAACTTAATCCAGAATCACCTCTCTTCCAGAACAATGAAAATTAAATAACTTTCTACAGAAAAGAACCATAGAGAGTCCAATTCTCAAACTCAATAATTTGGTGTAACTTCTGTAAATTTTCCCGTGCATGAAAAATCTCTCAAATTTGCAATTAAATAAAAATATATCTCTTATTTTTCAAAAGCTCTAAAAATCCAAATTAAAAGAAGTTTTCTAATTTTATTCCCAGCTTTTCAGCCAACACTCAACAGTCATTGGTCCTTTTTATCTTTTCTTTTCTTTTATTGATTTTATTCCCTTTTAACAATACTTTTTGTTTTAATTCCAATTTTGCAAACTTACTTGTAATTCACACAATTTAATATCTTTAATTAATTTATTTCATAATTATCCTCAACATGCTTATTTAATTAAATTATCAAAATACTAAATTTTAAATAATTTAATTTACACTTTTAAATAAATCACATGACTTTTAATATAAGACTTGTATATTATAAAACAAATTATTCCAACACTAATATAAACATTTATTAACATCATTTAATTATATAAACAACATCATACAAAACGTCAACGTAAAATAAATACCAAAATACACTCACACAAATTACCATAATAAATTACACAAATGACAAAAACAAAGACGCACAATACCACTCAATTAGGACAGTTTGACAACATGGGACAAAGTGACTTGTCATTTCTATTTCAAAATCATGCCCGTTGGGTTAAATTGATGCTCGCCCTATCCTACCGAAGCAGGTGGAATCGAGACTCTGTACCTGCAATTCCTGCATACAAACAAGATCGTGTACATGTATATATAATCAAAACATCACATTGTGAGAAGGAATTGCAGCGTAGCAGGGTACTCGCGAACGAGTGGTGCTACACTGTCCTCTCACCAAAACTATTCTAACAATTACAACATTAAATATATAAAGTAACAATTCTAACTAACTGATCACATCATAAACTAATTACTAAACCACTGCATCACAATGTATTACTAAAATCAAATTAACATCATCAAACCATAGTGTCATATCAAATATCCATGTCATCACATGAAGTAGCATATTCATCAATCAATCTAAACTAACCAATCCACCAAACCAACCAATAAATAGTACTATTACAATCTCAAAGTATCAAGCAAAAGCATAGAAAAATAATAAGTCCAAATAGTAACAAGAGGGGTATTACATCCTCCCCCCATAAATTCGGCTTACTCCTAGAAGCCAATAAACAAAACAAAATAATATTCCCTAAAATGCGAGGCATCCTCCCATGCCACCAAGATCTCAACGTTACATCACCGTCGAACCCTCTCAAGCTCACCCACGAGCTCCTAAGTCAGTTCCTTGTCCTCTACCAAAATCCTCTACACCCGCACCCTAGTGCCCAGCCTGGCAGTCGACAACCATAGAAAATGCTTGATGAGACCTGCCCACATCACCTATCGTCGACTCATAAGTGGCTGGTCTCTGATTAAATCCTGAGGTGCTCTTTTGAGGACATGATCTAGTGATATGCCCTTGCTGCCCACATGAGTAGCAACCAGTACCATGACCAAATCCTTTTCCCTCGGATGGAGAATTTGACTGTTGAAAGCTTCCTTGACTCGGCACTGACTGAAAACTAGGTGCAGACTACACAAAACGCTCCTGACGAGCTTGGTTCCTGTTCCAATCCCTGCGAAACTGAGAATTGCCACCCTGTTGAGAATGAGAGTTCTCGGCTTTTGAATGGGGGTGTTGTTGCTGCTCACCCTTAATGGGTGTTTGATGGCCTTTAAAGGATCCCGCAGCTTGAGATTGTCCACCTCTGGAACCAAAACTTGATGTTGGGGCATTGCCGATCTGAACTCCAGTGTGTCCTCCAAATGCCATGGCCAAATTTTCCTCTACCAAACGAGCCTTTTCAACTGCAATTTCCATCGTCTTTGGTTCAAAGACTCACACACCACCACTAATGCGGGCATTTAAGCCTCGAACAAAATGCTGCACTAACATCCCTTCATCATGGTTGATCCCTGCATACTGCTTCAATTCATAGAAGCGCCACTTGTACTGTTCCACAGACATAGACATCTGCTTAAGATCATGAAACTCATCAGCCCTACGTTGCCTCCAAGGATCTAAAAGGAAGCGAGCCTTGAACCTGTCCAAAAATAACTCCCATGTGACCATGCTGATATCCAGATGTAACTTTTGTTCTTCTAGCCGCCACCAATTAGATGCAAAACCTCGCAGATGCATGACTGCGCATTGAGCTTTGGTATTGCTACCATAGGGGTGCATCACGAAGCATCGATCCAAATCAATTAACCATGTTTTCGCTTCCAGACCTCCTCCAGAACCATCGAATGTAGGCGGGTGTGCTCTCATCAAATCTCTCATATGACCAACTATTACTGCATCATGATCCACAGTTATTTCCCTCCGCCTCAGTGACCTTTCCCTTTCTCTCTCGACCCGCTGCTCCTCCTCTGGCCTGGGTCCCAACCGATCAATAATCTCTCCAAGAATGTGTTACAACTGTCTGTCCAAACCAAGTTGTCCCGAGTTCGGACAACCACCTGATGGATTATTGTGAAGACTCTATTGTTCCTCATGCTCAGAACCATGGGAACTAGGAGCTGAAGGACTTTGTTGGTTTGCTCTACGACTAGCACCACGGCCTCTTCCTCGGCCACGTCCTCTACCTCGAGGCATATTTATGCGCAACAAGATAAAGGTACAAGTGAGCTCAAGAGTCAAACGCAAGGTTTCCTAATGGACATAACTACCCAGAGACCCCAGTGTTTGCAAACCTTGGCTCTGATACCAAGTTGTAACGCCCTTCGCGCAAACCCCAAAGGAAAACATTGCACACATTTTTTTTTAAATAATACAAATTAAACATATAACGAAACATTAAAACATATTTACATTGCACATTAACATCATAACGTCAAGTCCTCTGGGGCATGCGAGGTCACTTCGCATAACAAACTCATAACGAAAAGATAAAAGATAAAGCTAAATAACTTATCTAAATTTACATCCATCATAACATTTCAATAACCATTTACAGAAGTACATCCATGTAACCATAAGTAAAAGTATAATTACATCACGTGATACAACCATAATAAATCTCATAAAATGAATGGTCACAAAGGTTCATATACAATACATCGTCGTTTAATACATTACATGATCAATAATGAATACAATGAAATCTCCCATACATGTGGGATAAATACATAGTACAAATAATGTCTGAATTACAAAATGAATATCAGGAACAAGCTCCCACTGAAGAACGATGAGAAGAACGAACGTTGATGGGGAACCCAATGGGTGCGGAGCACATTCCACCCAACCATGTGGGTTTTAGAGAAAACCCACCCCCCGTGCTCAGAGGTGACAAGGAAGTAATCACGACCATGAATGTCATGAGACAACTCCAATACGAGTAACATAGTACAATACTCCAATAACAACATCAAGAACATAAAGATCTTAAACGACAACAACAAAGACTCAAACACAATAACTTAAATCATAGAACACATCATAAATAAACCAAGGCAATAACCATTAACCAAGTAACCAAAGAAACAATCATAATACATTTCCAGAGGCAAACAAGAAAGCAAAGCATAAGGGCATCTAGTGGAGAGTGTCATTGCATAGCCTACATGGGTTATCCTGGCCCTTCCTCCAACATGAAGCATCGGCCCCCATCTATGGTTATCCTGGCCCTTCCTCCTACTTGAGGCCCCGGCCCCATAGGGTGACTCATGCAGAGTCGTTAACCTCTCCTGAGGACGAGGTTACGACTTTGCCGACCACAGCCTTCTCAATCTACCATTAGTCTACGATAGCCCTAATGCATAGACGAGGTATCCAGGATTATCTTATATGTTTTATTACTACCCATCCCCCTAAGTTCTATTATTAGGTTTTCACTTGTTAAACTACTCTTATGTGGGTTATCTTGAGCTCTTCCTCCTTTTGAGGCGTCAGACCCCACGAAAAGCCACTCTCCCTGAGACCCCAAACATAACAAAATCAAGTAGGGGTTGTACCATAGGAACAAAGCATTAAAACTCAATCAATGACATGTGAGGCATTACCCATCTCGCTAAAACACATACTCAAGGTCTCCGCAAAATCTCATACAACCCTTACACAACGATGATACCAAATAACATGCTATAACAAGAGCATAAAGAATGAGGATAAATATCTACCAATAAAATCACACCTCTGGATTGCTAAGGATCACAACAACCAAAATCAGGTTTCTAAACGAAACTGGGTTCCCACATCGATAACCCTAAAACAATAAAATAACAATAATCAAATCAATTGTACTAGTTTCCAAAGTTTGGTTTATTTCATTCACAATTAAACAATGGGATTTATTTTCCAATACAATAATCATCACAGCCATAAACTTAAATTTCAAAAAATAAAACAATATAACATTGTGCTTATTTATTTACTATATATATATATATATATATATTAATATATATATATATATATATATAAATATAACATTTAGCTTATTTAATTAATCAATCAAATTCTTTTTAAAACAATACATTCTGGTCTGTGTATCAACTCATACTCAAGCCAGTACAAATATTCTAAAAAAATATAGATATATAATTAAATATAAATAAATACATATTTATATATATATATAATTAAAAATTAATAAACAATAATAACTAAAAAAAAAGGATTTAATTCGCAGTTCCTGCCGTACACGGATTGCGCACAACAGTCTATGTGGACTACTGTGAGAAGCCCATGCGGCCCATAGGGGAAGGGTGGGTAGGGCTCACCCGTCCCCCACCCGACCCCAATAAACTTAAATTATTATTTTTTGTTCATAAACACAAAAAAAATGTCGACGTACGATTTCAACTAGCATTTAATTTCGAAAACATAGTGCTATTTAACAGTATAAAATATAAATGAAAATATAGGTTTATAAATATATATTTACATTTGTATATATATATACTTCTATAAGATAGTGTATATGTATATATATATACATATATTAATATATACATGTTTGTCAAGAATAACTTCAGAAGAGTCTGATAACAAAATCAACTGTATATATATCATATATATATATATGTGTATATATATATCATATATATATATATGTATGTATATATCATATATATATATGTATATATATATCTCATATATATATATATATATGAATATATATTTAAATACTTATTTGATTCAAAGGGGAAAAAATATTTTTCAAACACAAAATTATAGACATATTGAACATTTTCAAAGGCTCAAACAATAAATTTCTCCATAGCCAAATTGTAAAAAACATAACATTTTTCAGAACACAGTTTAATCTCTTCCATTTGCTTGCAACCTAGATGGATTTCTAAACCCCATAACAATTCTTTTCTTTCACCGAAAACATATTTATTTATCTATTTATTTATTTATTTTTCTATTGAATCAGAAAACTAAAGAATAAGAAAATGGAACCTAGAGTCCTACGCTATTGAAAATTCGATGAAGCTTTGCTTGATCCAAATAGCCTTTTCAAAGAGCTTTCGTTCCTTCCTTCAAAACTTCTCCAGATTTCCTTGCTCCAATTTTCTAATCTAAAACTTAATCCAGAATCACCTCTCTTCCAGAACAATGAAAACTAAATAACTTTCTACAGAAAAGAACAAAGAGAGTCCAATTCTCAAAATCAATAATTTGGTGTAACTTATGTAAATTTTCTCGTGCATGAAAAATCTCTCAAGTTTGCAATTAAATAAAAATAAATCTCTTATTTTTCAAAAGCTCTAAAAATCCAAATTAAAAGAAGTTTTCTAATTTTATTCCTAGCTTTTCAGCCAACA
This sequence comes from Sequoia sempervirens, assembly GCA_007258455.2. Classification (NCBI taxonomy): domain Eukaryota; kingdom Viridiplantae; phylum Streptophyta; class Pinopsida; order Cupressales; family Cupressaceae; genus Sequoia; species Sequoia sempervirens. The sequence continues at coordinate 1,060,001 of VDFB02000017.1, read as the reverse complement.
CTCAACACTCATTAGTCCTTTTTATCTTTTCTTTTCTTTTATTGATTTTATTCCCTTTTAACAATACTTTTTGTTTTAATTCTGATTTTGCAAACTTTACTTGTAATTCACACAATTTAATATCTTTAATTAATTTATTTCATAATTATCCTCAACATGCTTATTTAATTAAATTATCAAAATACTAAATTTTAAATAATTTAATTTACACTTTTAAATAAATCACATGACTTTTAATATAAGACTTGTATATTATAAAAAAATTATTCCAACACTAATATAAACATTTATTAACATCATTTAATTATATAAACAACATCATACAAAACATCAACATAAAATAAATACCAAAATACACTCACACAAATTACCATAATAAATTGCACAAATGAGAAAAAAAAAGACGCACAATACCACTCAATCAGGATGGTTTGACAACATGGGACGGGGTGACTTCCTTGTCATCTCTGTTTCAACATCATGCCCGTTGGGTTAAATTGATGCTCGCCTTGTCCTGCCGAAGCAGGTGGAATCGAGACTCTGTACCTGCAATTCCTGCATACAAACAAGATCGTGTACATGTATATATAATCAAAACATCACATTGTGAGAAGGAATTGCAGCGTAGCAGGGCACTCACGAATGAGTGGTGCTACACTGTCCTCTCACCAAAACTATTCTAACAATTACAACATTAAATTTATAAAGTGACAATTCTAACTAACTGATCACATCATAAACTAATTACTAAACCACTGCATCACAATGTATTACTGAAATCAAATTAACATCATCAAACCATAATGTCATATCAAATATCCATGTCATCACATGAAGTAGCATAATCATCAATCAATCTAAACTAACCAATCCACCAAACCGACCAATAAATAGTACTATCACAGTCTCAAAGTATCAAGCAAAAGCATAGAAAAATAATAATTCCAAACAGTAATAGGAGGGGTATTACAAGCTAAACCCACATGGTTCAATGACATGGTGCCTATGTGGCTTCAGTGTTTTGGCCGAAACATGTCAATATAAAAGAATAAAAAAAGTCAAACGTGGGCAATCTGCATGTTCGGCCAAAGATAGCACGACCGAAGGTTGGTCGAGTGAATAGTGGGTCTACAAAAGGGGAGCGAACCTAGGTTTTTTTCCATTCACGTCATTTGAATTGGTTATTACATCGATGGTTGTTAAAGATTTTAAGTTTTTGTTTACTGATTGTTCTCAATGATTTGATGTTTTGCAAGTTAAAGTTAGGGTTTTGGTTGTTCTCTTTCTATTTGTATAAGTCTTTGAAATCTATTTCTTCACGTTTGAAGTAAGGTTTTTTAATGGATTTGGTTTAGAATATTTGGGTTTTTCCCAACATTGGAGTATTTGGTGGCAAGTTTTCTTTTCATATACTTTGTAATTTAAAGCATGGATTATTAACTACAAGTTAGGGGTTTTTGTTTATGATTTTAGGGGTTTATTTATAAACCCAAAAAATCACATGTGAAACCCCTACATAGACGCCTCTCTTGAATGGGTAGTTTGACATTAAATCTAGAAAATTTATTGAAGATTCCTTTATAAGAAATTTTTGTGACATTCAAAAGTTTTTTTTGCAAGAATAGCCTCCATTTTTTATGTGTAAAGAAACCCACATTGCATGTAAAGGAAGTTGTGATCTTTTCCTATGTTTACACAAAATTTTGAACAGGCCACTGTAAGTTTTTCTTGCCTAGTTATGCCATATTTTCTTTAATTTGGGTGCTTTATTTCATCCATTTCAATGGGGAAGAAGCCACTGTAAGCTTTTCTTGCCCATCCAAGCCATATTTTCTCTGATTTGGGTGTTTTATTTCATCCATTTCAATGTTCTTGGGTTGTTTGGGTATGTGTTGGATCATCATGGAAAAACAAAGCCCTTAAGTGGCGAAAAATTCAGAAAAATAAGAGTTAGGCAACTTGACATAAAAATTTGAATAAGTTATCTATATTATTTCAAAAATATGTAAGAATAGAATCTATAGAAAATTGAATTTAGTTTCTAAACTACTATGTTTTTTCTTTTCTTAAATCTATTTGGTGAAAATTTGAAATTTCAATGCAGTAGCACTTAAATTTCGGGGAAAAAATAAAGTAAGTGTCTGTTTGACCACCCTAACCACAATAAAATGATAATATTTTTTTAGAAGATTTTAGATATAAGTAGAGGACTCATGTCTCGATGTGATGCATATTTTTTATAATTTTTTCCAAGTAAATAATTAATTATAAATTTTTATTACAAATTTTAAAAATATAAAACTTGTATGTCTAACCACCTTAACTTGGTCAAAACTTCATGAAATTCAAATTTTTTTTAATCCTATAGTATGTGAAGCATAGAATGTGACATATTCTGGATTCAAAAAATGTGATACTGTTTGAAAGCTACAAATGTTTTTCAATCATCCTATCAATCAGGACTTTAGTCGTAATTCAAATAGAAAATGAATAATAATTATTTATTAAATTCAAAGTAAAGCATAATTTATATTGGTGGAAAGTTGAGAATCTCCTTTAAAAACCCTTTTTGTTTCATCAATTTTGGGTAAAAAAAAATCGTCAACCACATACCCTACACATACCCATCATATCGCCACTTTTTGGCCCATCATGATCCTGCACATAGCCATCCAACAACTCCAATTTGTCATTTGGAGAATCCACTTGTTGGAACAAGGAGATTTTATTTATTTTACTTAATATAAATCGTTCAAATTACACTTCACTCAAGTTTCCACCTCATGGCCCAACCTAGGTAAACTGGGCATTGCCAATCCACCTAAACAAGCATGCAAACCTTCCAAGATGTTTACGAAACTGTTACATTGTATAAAATCTATTCTTTGAAAACAGATAAAACATTTATAATGTGATGTTGTCGGGGATCAATTTAACAAATCATGTTGTTGAGATAGTACAGAGAATACATGTAATATGTGGTGTTGTAGGGAAGCAAATTATTGCATTATGTTGTTGAGAAACAAGCCTAGAAACTTGCATAACTATTGGATTTTCATAAAAAATGGACAAAACATGTCCTACATCATAAAAATGGAGAAAATTATTGTGGTGTGAGTTGCAGTAGTAAGTCATAACAACTTGCAAAAGAGGTAAACAAGAATCCCCATCTTCTTGTTAATATTGTTTCTAATTCTACATAGTTAATGGTGATTGCAATACCATTTCACCTATCAAATGATCACAAATCAAAAGGGGTTTTACAGAGCACTAAAATACTCTAAAAAAATTCTTAAAATATTGTACCTGAAATGAAATTAGGAGTGGCCAGTAGAAGAGAGGCTTGGGCCACTCCCATCAGTATCCCTTATTGCCCTACCTAGGCATGTATATTATGTGTTTTTTTTGGGTGTCTACATGTATATATTACCCATGTGCATCCATTTGTGCATGAATGTGTGTATATGTATGTGTGTGTCTATTTGTATACACACAAATTTGTATATATGAATATGTGTATCTATCAAATCTATCTGTGTGAAGTGTGTATCTATTTGTAAATGTGTATATCTAAATATGTGTGTCTATTAAATGTATGAGTCTGTAATATGTGTATATCTCAACACACAAATACATTTGACAGGCACACATATTCAGATATAAAGATTCCAAATTAGCAGTGCTATAAGCCACTCAAATTTATATGTTCTAAAGGAAAAGGGTAATCGCTCAATAAAATGTATTTAAGGAAATCCTACATTGTATAGCTTATAATCATTTACATCTCCAGTTGCTCAATTTCTAAAACAACAAAAAAACACTATGTAATTTCACTTTGTAGGCGTTCCTATGGAAGCTGGTGTAAAATATCTATAGAGCTCCATTAGTCATACATTGATCCTTACATTAGTGAATAGTAGACCCGATAGGAAAAATAATTAAAAAAATTTAAAACAGTTATGTGAATTTTATAGTTACCTCGTCCCCATCCTTCAAAAATTTACACACAAAATGAGGTCTTGGAAATCTTTCTACTATATTTATTTCTTATTAAATCTGAGAACAGTAAGAGAATCCTTCCACACCCTAGTGAAATGCCAAAAAAATGAAATTATAGGTCAAGAAAACTTTGTGATGCTTGACAACAAAAAGTGCACCTTCAAATCCACACAAATCTCAACTCTCTTGTTTGGTTGCATCCATGATTTACCAACCAATGAAATAAATACATGTCAATAAAGCATCATAAAAATAACTTTAAAAACCTTTCAACCATTTATGAATGTTACAAAAATAAAACCTTGGTATTATGTGTTTGTAATTGAAATCAAATGCCACAACTTGCATTGTGAGCACACCTAGGACCCTCATCTATAACATCTCCACTCATCACACATCCTACTCAAGCCTTCATCACAACAAAAACCAACAAACATATCTCCACTCATCAACTCTAAAATCAATGAAAATAAAGTGCCAAACCAATTTGGGAATGCTTATATGGTATCTACACCATCTTACTGGAACACACGGTAACAAACTAATCTAACTACCAAGTATGTATGTGTAAAAATTATGTCTATAATGCATTCAATACTATGTAGAATCACATCACAAAACCTAACAAGTGGTTGCTCACACCATGCAACCCACCCTTGCATGAAGCCCAATCTCAATGTGTCACTAACTCGATTTGCATGCATGCTCTCAATAGCACACTTTAAAGAATTTTGAACATCACACATTGATTGCAAATAAATTTTTTCAACATAATATCACAATCTTGAGAAAAAGCATTTAATCACAGATAAATAGAGAGACAAATTATAGTTTTGAAATACTTTGAAAATAGTTTTACATCACCAATGAACCATCCATAAAATTTACACAATTACGCACAAAGTTTTCCTTTGCAACTCTATATTTTTATATCCACTTCATAATTTAATGATAAATAAAGAAAAAACATAAATAGCTATCTATTATCATGCTACTACATGAAAATGGCTATAGCCATTAATAATATTTTTGAGTCATTATTTGACAAGAAGAGAGAATAAATAAAAACTTGCTAAACTAGAATAACACAAATCTTAGAGTAGTACCACACAAAACTAAAAATATGAACTATACAGATCTCTACTTGCTTTATACATCGTTCTTTCTTATACCATTGTCTTCATTATGTATCACTCCATACATACACCAAACCTAAGATTTCTAAGCCTCTTTTATTTCCTTTTCTAAGCTAGTTATAGTAGAAATTTTGGTTTCCATTCAATGTATTTTAGGATGTGGGACTAGTAGAAATTATGGATATGACTTACAATTCTATAATTTTATGCATTATGAAATTATAGAGTTGTAAGTCATCCTAAAATACATTGTGTTAGGCAACAAAATTTTTATTATAACTAATTTTTCATGTATCCATTCACATAACTCCAATTACTTTAAGGTATCTAGTATTTGGAGTTATTAAATTGAAACTTTATGTAAATGGATAAGTGAAACTAGAACTTATAGTAGAAATTTTGGTGCCTACAATGTATGTTAGGATATGACTTACAACTAGATATAATTTCATTTAAATGCATGATTTTATGAATATATTTAAGTGGTGCATTTAAACATTTAAATGAAATTATAGTTATAAAGTTGTAAGTCATATCCTAAAATACATTGTGTTAGGCAACAAAAATTCTACTATAACTAGTTTCACTTATCTAGGATATGACTTACAACTAGATATAATTTCATTTAAATGCATGATTTTATGAATATATTTAAGTGGTGCATTTAAATGAAATTATGGTCATACTCTTACATTAAGTTGTAAGCCATATCCTAAAATACATTGTGCTATGCACAAAAAATTCTACTATAACTAGTTTCACTTATCTATTCACATAACTCCAATTAATACACCCTTTCAAGATTATTTCAATAAAGTATTTGATCATTTATTGTATTCAATGTATACCATCTTTGAGAATGGAAAAAAGGGCCAATTATTACCCTTCCAAATTATTTTAGTAAACTATTATTTAATATTATTTTGTATTTGATTGATCATTTAATGTATTGAATGTAGGAAAACTTGGGTTCAAAATGTATTTGTAGACTCACTCTTTGACATATCAGCCTTTGAATGTAGTCAATTCATTGAACATGCAAAATGCCAATCAAATATAGAAGAATATTAAATAATAATTTATTGAAATAATTTGGAAGGGTAATAATTGGCCTTTTTGGATGCCTCACACTAAGTGAATGTTTAATAGGTCATGCTTGGTGATGGTGTACATTCAAAACAATAATTGATCAGTCAAATACTTTATTGAAATAGTCTGGGAAGGATAGTAATTGGAGTTTATGTGAATGGATAAGTGAAACTAGTTATAGTAGAGATTTTGGTGCCTAGCGCAATGTATAAATTAGGACATGACTTACAAATTAATGTAAGAGTATGACTATAATTTCATTTAAATGCACACCACTTAAATATATTCATAAAATCATGCCTATAAATGAAATTATAGATCTAGTTGTAAGTCATATCCTAAAATACATTGTAGGCACCCAAATTTCTACTATATAACTAGTTTCACTTATCCTTAACTACCTAGTAATTGGAGTTATGTGAATGGATAAGTGAAATTAGTTATAGTAGAAATTTTGGTGCCTAGCACAATGTATTTTAGGATATATGTCTTACAACTTAATGTAAGAAAGTTTGACTATATAATTTCATTTAAATACACCACCTAAATATATTTATAAAATCATGCATTTAAATGAAATTATAGAGTTGTTTTTAAGTCATATCCTAAAATACATTGTAGGCACCAAAATTTCTACTATAACTAGTTTCACTTATCCATTCACATAAATCCAATTAATAGCCTTCCAAGATTATTTCAATAAAGTATTTGATTGATCATTTATTGTATTGAATGTACACCATCACCAAGAACGGTATTATACATTCACTTAGTGAGGCATCCAAAAAGTCCTAGATGTGTGTAATGACAAAAGGATAAACAATTTTAAGACCTCAATCATAATAGAATATCTCCTTCTCTAACATGAAGTAGAATTGCACCACACATAATTATAGTGTAGAAGTTCATTCAAGATTTATGTATTTATATGCTTACTTGTTACTTTTACATGTGAATGTTTCATTAGGATATTTTAGTACCACTTCTTTTATAGGAAAATTTTTATAATCCTACTTTCTCCCTTTCTCCCTCTTTTTCATAGGTAGTTGAATGAACTTAAAATTGTTCTTATTAAATTACTTCATGATGTTCAAGCCACTCATTTCTCGTGTATTTCCTATTTTTTATAATTTCCTATGGAGCATCTTACTAGAAAAATGGTTATTGCATATTTTACTAAATTAGAGAAATAAAATTAGTACATATTTATAAAAAAAATTGTTTTAATTAAATTTGTAGATCTTTACATATTTATATAGATATGGTTGATGATCAAGGATCACATCATTTCGCTCAGTCTCAGCAGCAAGCTAAGGCTAGGTCTAATTTATATAATGATAGCATTAGGAGATTAGAGAATGCTTTGAGATGTTTGGACCAAACAATACTTAACTCCCCTAATCTCCCTAATAGAGATAGATTAGTTAGCATTCAACAGGAGATCCATCGTATGACTCACACAATTAGATCTTATAATCCTTATGATGAGGTCAACATAGAGGATTTTTACAGGTCCCTTGCCAGCAGTGTTGTTGGCACAGAGAAAATTGATTCTATTACTAGTAGAGTTTCAACACATAATGTGCACAACATGTTCCCTCATTATATGGGACAAAAGAAAGTTAGAGGATATGTTGTTACTAAATGTACAGATGAGCTTGTTGCTCCCTTTATATATCCCAGATGGTTGGTAGCCCATCACAGATGGCCTCATAATGATAATTTGCCACTTTATTTTTGCAAACAACTATATGTTGGGCTTCATTTAGGGTTAGCAGTGGACTACACATCTATTCCTTCACATGTTGGATAGGGAAAATTGAGGTTTTCTGACAAACCTCAATTTAGACATGCATATTTTCCACTGCCTATCAACAAGATAGAATTAGTTGGTCCAAACCTTTTGTTTCTTCCAAAACATTTGGAACTAGCAATAGTAGGAGGTGTAGCATCAACACCTACCTAAATCGACCTTTTTGACAGTATTTCCGTGATTGCTACTCAGGTGGATCAGATGTCATCTAATCATGTAGGCATATACTTATTACATCCACGGATTAGCCTTCCTCCCACTGAGGCTACATCTTCCAATTATGATCCCTATATTCGAGTAGAGCTACCATCACCATCAGATGTGGCCTATATGAGTGAAGCCACTGTACGTAATGTTGCTTCGGTTTCCATTGCTGATTTACTATCATCAATATACTAGTTTATCAGTGATGAGTATGGGATTCCTTTAGATGGTGTAGCAGCTCATATTAGAAGACATTTTGGTAGATAGTCGAGTCAGGGTGAGGTGGCTTCACAAGATGTACATATTCGAGACCAACCTACAGTCCATGGGGTTACTGCACATGATGTACATGGCACATATAGCTCACTTCTCTTTGGCACTGGTCCTCTACTTGATACAGATGTCCCTGATTTGACTATGCATTCTCGTGATATTAGTGACATTGGTAGAGTGCTCCAGGGTGAGACGCAGGTACTTTCAAATAATCAAATATATTGTGTTCTAAAAATTCACATACATATATAAAATAAAATTGACTTTAACGTAGTTCTCACTCTTCATTGAAATATTGTATTTTTAAATTTGTAGCAAAACGAGGGTTTGTCATGCTTTGGAGATTTGGAGCATGCAGACGATCCTATGCATGGTACAGTTGAGGTACACATTTATAATATTTAAAGTACTTGATACATTCAAACATTGAAAGTACATAACTTTAAGATGACTTTACATTTACATATGTGTAAATTTAATTAATTAATGTACTTTCTTGTGCAGGGAGACAGATCGAGACATGGATCGAGACATGGATTGAGAGAGGCATCGAGCCACAGATCCAGACAATCAGGACATGGATCCAAACAAGGATCAGGAGAAAGATCAATCCATAGTCATATTAGGCATCCTCCACTTTGATTTATTTTACATGCAGATACATGATTTGTTATAAATTTTATATTGTGATTTGTCACATTTTGGTTCTTAGATGATCATCTTCACATTATACACATTTGAAATTATGGTTTCACATTATGGTTCATCTTATTATGTTTTATAGTATATACATTTTACATTATGGCTCATCTTATTATGGAAATAGAAATTCTTGAAGCTAATCAAGGATTACAAGATCCATCTTTACAACTTTTCCAAGAAAATAGAAATATAAATATACAACTAACAAGATAAAACAAGATAATTCTACACCCTCCAATGAACATATCAAAGAATCCATATGGACCTAATAATGATCAACATCACCCAATAATGTGTGACCATAAGGCCCACCCCTTTGTACTAGGAGCATATTGATTAGGTAGTCAACAACACACACAAAACAAAGTGGTTGAATAATCAAACATACTAATTGCATATCATACATGAGGCATCCAATAGAATACACATTGAAAAAATAATATCGAATAATGGAATCCAATAGTAACATTTGGTGTTAGCCACTAATAACACATAAAGTAAATGGTGATAAGTGCTAATAACATACAAAGTAAATAATGATAACTACTAATTAAAACATTTGAAATGGTGATAAACACCAATAATCAAATAGTGAAAATGAAAATAAAAATCAATAACATACAATTAGAATGGAAAGGACAACCAATAATCATGTGAATATATTTATGTACACGCATTGGATATAAACATGTGAATATATCATGATAATGTCTTGAGTCTTAATTATGTTTATGTTTATTTGATCTGATTTTAAATTATATTTTTTATATTTTATCCATTCTCAAGCTCCTCTATTTTACCATTCAAATTTGAATGGAAATAAAAGTTCACTCTACTCCTAACTCTAGAGTTAAATCCTAACACCAAAAGGTCCAAAGTGATTAAAATATTGTGACACAAAAATTGAGGTAAAAATCAAAGACACTCATATCCAAAAGATAGATAAATGCATTTCCATAAGGAGAACTTTCATCCTACAAAACAAAAAGGTTTAATATGGTCTACAACTCAATTTTGATATTTAAAAAAAAAAACCATACAAACTTCCCAAAAACATCATTAATGAATTTTGGAAAATTTTCAACGTTAAAAATAAATAAAAAACTAAAATGGAATATACCCTTTTGAGAACTCAAATTAGGAGATTACTCTTTTCAAATGGTAATGATTTAGCAAAAAAAATCCATAGATCTAGCATAAAATGTAATTTTCCAAATCTAAAAACTTACAAATATAAATTTCACAAGTAAAAATATAGATCTTGATTCAAACTTAGCATACTACAAATGGAAAGACATAAAATCTCCTTAGGTGAAGGATGACATTTAATATGAAAGCTATCTAAGCATGTTTGTATAAATCAATAGAATAATACATTCACAAATCAAAACCCTCAACAACAAAGATTATCCTTCTTGAATGTAATGCACACAATCCTTTGGCAACCCTCTTTTAAACCCAACCTAAATATCCTAATCCACAAGAAATTTGTAAATAATAATTTTGCAAAATAATAGCTCACACCATGGAGGAGAGGGAAGAGAGAAATAGGGAAAATGAACAAGTGTTTCAAAAATGACTTTGTGTTTCCTTTTGTCTCAAAAATCCCTAACCTCTAATTAAATTTTTTTACTCCTTTCACATTCAAAATAGTTATTTTCCATAATTAAGACACTATTTTTTATTGATGGCACAATGAAGACACCATCTGATGTGTTGCACGTTCATGGTACTACTTAATCTAACTATGCCATGAATTTTGATCATATAAATGAATTAGTTGATATGCCAATGTTTTGACATCAAAGATCAGATCGCATCTAGGTGAGAAAGGATCAAAAACATTGAAGAATAAATATATAGGTGAGATTGTGTGTTTCATAAGAAAAATAAAGTTAAATTCTCATAGCAAAATAGATTTTAGAGTTAATTTGAATAATTTTGCAAACATAGCTGGATTGTAATTTAATAGAAATTTTCAATGAAGTTTTGGAATATGCATAATGTGTTGAAATTTAATATAATTAATGAGTAATTTTTTTTTATTATTATTTTTACATCTTTAAGACTCGTGTATGACTAAATATAATCATATTTAACCCTATGGAAGCTGCAAAATGCTTGTTCATAATATCCTAGAAAGTGGTTTATTTTATGAAATTTTTCACTTAAATATTCAAAATAAAGAATCAATTATTGTTCTTCTTTAATACTTCTTCCAACACCTTCTCATGACTATCTTCTACGATTCTTTTGTTTTACTTTTCAAGCTCTATAATATTCTCAAAGTGTATGCTTTTTTAGAACTTTTTATAATCTTGAAATCTCTATTTAGATGAACCTCTACCATATCTTCATATCTTTGGTGACATCTATTTCCCCAAATCATCCATACAAAAGTAGTATGAACTTTAGAAACTAAGTACACTTTGTTGGGACTGTAAAAAAATTTCACACTTTTAATGGCTTACATTCATGAACCCCACAAGGTAGCTATATTCTAAGTGCAGAAAGCAACGCAAAATTGCTATAATCCATTCCACATACCATATTCACCAATGATCCCATCAGATTTGACCTTTTGACACATTAAAATCCCTCTGGTCATCATTGAGTAAGAGATTCTAAACAAATATTCCATATCGGCGTGACTAGGTACATGTCTCTCTGATCCATAAGTCACAGCCTCTCAATATGAGCATTTCTTGCATATCGGCAAAAGGTCAATAGTGTCACAGCGATAAAAAAAATTGGAGGATGTATATTCGGGAAGACAAGGCTTGTCGTCCCACCAACAAAAAGGTTATCAACAAGAGCAATACTATCGGAGGGAAATTCTCAAGTCATCCCGAGCATACATGTCATGCCGATGGATCTTCATCAGTAAGAAATTCACTTTGTCTCACTGATAAAACAAAGGGAAACACGTCAGGGAAACATGTGCTATCGGAGTGGTTTTCCTTCTCCTTCTGACTTCATATGTTACGCCGATGAAACCAATGTCGGCGAGAGTCTTGACGATTCATCCGAAGGAAGAAAGCAATGAAAGAAATACGTCAGGGAGACCAATGACATCAAAGTAACTTTCATATCCCTCAACGATTCCCATCCTCATGCCGATGGTAATATGAATAGATCAAAGTTCATTGGAGTGACACTCAGCGACAACTTTGATATCTAAGTCACTTCACACGTCTCTTCCCAAAGGTGATATAGATTAAAAAACAAATGAAGAACCAATCATTCAACATCGGTAGGAAAATCATTTGGTCTTCCCGACCATGAAAGATGATCTATATCTAATGAACATTCGGCTTGGTTCAAATACATAGATTGGCAAGAGTTTGAATAGGTCTCATCGATATAATCATTCGGTCTGACAGTGAGAAATTCAAAAAACATGTTACACTTGTGTTTAGAGCTGGACATTAATGGCTGCACTGATACACATTGTATAGATAATTCTCTAATTGAAAGAAGAATAATTAAGGAGAATTTGCAGGATTGGTAGCGAAAGGAACAAGAGAGCGGGCAGAGGCTAGAAAATTTAGTGCAGCCAAAAAATTTCAAGCTTGCTAATTCCTTGTAATTATATTTGCAATTTTGTCACCTTGAAGATAAAATAGAGGGTTCAAGCTCAGGGAAATCAAAGAGTAGAAGACAACAAAGTGAGGGTAGCCAGCCTAGAGGTAAAAAATAAAAAGTTGAAAAAGGGGATGAACCAAAAACAAACGAGAGGAGATTGAACCAAGATCTCATTGATCAATTGCCTGGTTTAGGACCAAAAGCCAGGCATTCTACACAACTTAGGGATGATGTAGAAATATTTTAGGACAAATGCAGGCATATAGGGGATGTATGGACCTCCATTCGAGGATATGAGCTATTTATGTTTCATTATCATCAGAGAGATAGGTTTGAGCCAGTATGCAATCCCTAGAATTTTAACCTGGGAAAATTGGTTGTCCCTAACGTATTTGTGAATGTGGAATTAGTAAAACTCTTGGCTACCCACTACAATCCAGACCTCAAGGCTATCTACAATTCACTAGGTAAACCTTTTATACATGTGTCAGAAGCTGCAATTTGTGAATTTTTTGACCTAAAGGGCACATGTGATGAAATTATTGTGCATGAGGCTTTAGAGAAAGAATACTGGAGGATGGATACAACCTATAGAGGGTGGAGATTACCGTTGCATAGGACCAAGAAGGATGGAAGCCTAATTCCACTTGATGACAGTGATGGGACGCCTTTCCATGTCAACTTATTTGAACCCTACCTAAAATACACATACTTCTTAGTGTGTCAAGTGTTAGGGACTGAGGCTCTAGAGTTTATGTCAATTGTACCAATGGTGATTGATGTCGATGTTCAATACCATAATGCTAGGCCATTTGATTATGCTTCATATATTTTCAAAGGAATTGATTCAAGACTAATGGAAATTAAAAATGGATCCCCTACATTGCATTTCAAGCATTATTCCATTTTCATGCATATAATAATGTATTTTGGGCAAGAAATAGGAATGTGGCCCGAGGAATTAAGGATTGCACAATTTGACAAAGAGGGTAAACCACTGCCAATACAATTATGGACTACTATTTGGGATAGAAAATTTTTCAATTCCAGCTATGTTCATTTTGAGGAGCATTTTGTCAAGAAATTGTACAGATTTTTCAACTATCCTTGTGATCACTCATTATCTGATGAAATTAAAAGGTTTCTTAGGCCCAAGGATTTCAATGGACCTGTAACTGTTGGTCACAATTGGGGTGACTGGTACTATTTTGTGGATGCCACCATGATTAGAGTTTATGGTTTTGAGGATACACCATTTATTTTTCCAAAGAAAGTACCTGATATAATTGCTTACTTAGAGATTGTTAGATAGATAGACTACTCAAGTGTCATGAATTTAGATGCCTTTGGGAAGCAAACATTCATGCCAAGCACTTTGTGCTTTGGAGATTTCACTGTACTGTCAAAAGAGGGGTATGACTTGATTTTGGATAAATTGCTACACTTCAATTTGAAAAGGGATCCACCAAGGAAAGGGTTTGATCCAGAAGGATACATTGACTTTTCCAGAAAAAAAGGTGAACTTGGGTGGGTATGATCATATACCTTATCCATATGATGACACAATCAGGAACATGGAAGAGAAGGAAGTTGAAGTAGTTATTGATGAATATAACAGGGGAGTAGAACATAGGATGAAAGAGATACAAGAAACAGAGCTACTATCTTCTAGTGAGAAGTCATCTGGTGATAAAGAATCTAGGGGACCAACTAATAATATTTCCAAATTAAGGATTGAATATTATAAGTCTCCCCTTAGAGATAAAGATATTGAAGAGGGATCTGATACAGACACAAGACAAATGGCTTATTGATCCTCTGTTGTTGATGATGAGTTTATAAAGTCCCTAGAATTTAGATCCTTCTTGTATAAACAGAAAGGGAAATCAATAAGAGAATTTGTTGCAAACATAACACCAAGCAATGAGGATCAGTTGTTGAATACTTTGAAGTTGAGTGTAGAAGATGAGATGAAGAACATGACTCCAAAACGAGGAAGGAAGTTATTGGAGGAGTCAAGTGTAATGATTTTCCCAGGTTTGGACCTTAATTTTTCTCTTGTTTTTGATAGTTTCTTGCAAGATAACAGTGCTACACATATACTTAGTCCTGAAGGACTTACATAGGTGTACACAGGATCAAAGTATAATCCTGATGAAGGATCTCTCATGATCTGGGCCCTATATCCTCCACACAAAAGGTCTATAATCATTGACACAGAAAAAACATTTGGCCATGTCATGACTCTAAAAGTTGGAGAGGCTGATCCTATGGCTAAAACTGAGATTGGCATAACGTTGCTAAATTAAACAAAGCTCATATCCAAATGTTGATTAAAGAAAAAGACATGTACAAAATGAATAATGAGAGGATACTCAAAGAGAATGATTTCTTGAAGGATATGATCAAAAATACATCAAGGGGATCTACTAAGCTACTAACTCAAGGGGAGAGTTCACAATTAAAAGATAAGGGTGAAGGATCATATGTTTAGGATCAAGTAAATGAAGCCAGGTTTGATACAATCTCTGTAGCATTTCAAAAAATACATGCTAATCTAATGATTTGGATGAACAAGCTGAGGTCAATACATTCCAAGAATCACACTATAGTTTAGGAACAAAAAAGGTTAGATAATCGAATACAGGAGAAAATTCAAGAAATGCAAAAGATAGGTGTTTCTGATAGTGGGGCTACCACAAATGCTGAAGATATATTAAAGAAGCACAAAGGCTATTATGAGGAGCTCCAGGCAAATGAAAAAGGATTAACTCATGTTACAAAGGGTGAAGTGCCTACATTATTTACAGATAATGGAGAGCTGAAGAGTCAGGACGAGTGGACAAAAGATTGCAAGGTGATACTGCATAAAGCCTTAGAAGTTGCCAAAAGTGAAGAATCAACATTGGAGAAATCATTTGAGGACTTGGAGAAAATGGTAACCATGGAGATCGCTGTGAGAAACGCCATAGAAGATGCTGATACTCACTTGAGGAAGGATTATTTAGATCATATTAAAAGATTCCATTTGTGGCTTGCTAGAGCCTAATTGTCTATGTTTAATTGTTGTTAGTTGTTGTTAGTTTCAAAAGACATTCACAAAGGGGTGCATCCTCTTCAAAGTTTTGATATATAAGTCAGTTACATAGTGAGAAGAAAGAGATAGGCGAATAGGGATAGATAGATAGTAGAAGGATTCCATGATGTTTACATTTCGAAAGACTATGTTGCAAGCATAATTTTGAGCAAATCAATGAAAGATCTCTGATTCTATGGCTTCATATTGGTATCAATTGTTTGTTGAATATATACAATTATTTGGTTGTCTCCAACTTAATATTTCCTTGTTATTTAAATTGGTGTATCAAATATATGTTCAATTTATCAAAGCACATTTGTTGTTCTTGTTTTGTGTGATTAATTGGTTTCTTTAAAAGGATTAAAAACCTTCCAATCAATCATAGTAATCTGGAAATGTTATTTGGATCAGTAAGAAGAACCATATAATTCAGAATGCCATTTTGTCTCCAATTTGGTATCATATGTTGTTCTTGTGTGATTTATTCAATTGGTTCCTTCAAGAAAGGATTAAAATCCTTTTGATAAATCATAAGTAACCTAGTTGTGTCAGTTGTATCCACAAGTAGAGTTTGTCAATCACTTTCCTGCACGTTTATACAAGATATAAACCAACATACGTGTGCCAAATAGTTTGAGTTACAGCCAATACAAGTCATTCAGTCTAGATCTTCATTTGATTCCATTTACCCAACAAGGCACTGGTCTTACCCATTTCATCATTTAGTTTTATCAACTTTGTTTTTAAAACCTTACATTTGTTAGCTGAACATATTAAATTTCACCTTGATATTGCTTATATAATTTACACCAAATTAGGCTCACATCTTTCCACTCCTAATTGCCATTGTGGATAGATTTTTCAAGTAGGAAACACATAGTTTAAGTCTGCTTCATTTGCATAGGTACACCCACCTAGGTCTGGCAGAGCCTGAAGAGAAGAAGGTTCAAATACACCAATTGGCCTTGTTCGTTAGCCTAAAACGTACCAAGAGCTCAGCAACCTCTTGAGGTTTTCTAACCAGCATTTTTGAGACCTAACACACTTAACATTTGTTAAATCTTACCATCCTAAGCTAACCGCAACACACCTAATTTTTTTTTTTTAAATGTGGGATTAAAATACAACAGATT
Source organism: Sequoia sempervirens (assembly GCA_007258455.2). Classification (NCBI taxonomy): domain Eukaryota; kingdom Viridiplantae; phylum Streptophyta; class Pinopsida; order Cupressales; family Cupressaceae; genus Sequoia; species Sequoia sempervirens. The sequence goes on along the minus strand of VDFB02000017.1, from coordinate 1,042,988 downwards.
ATGATAGAAAAGATGTAAGCTCCCAAATAATCACCACCATTTTATGTCCTACATACATAGATTTAGTTAAATCTTTATAGCAGCAAAATATTGGATTCTAGAAGTACAACCATGATTAAAATCTATAGACTATCATGCAATGTCTCCTAAAACTTGAAGGCTATATGATGTAAGAATGCGGGAGAAATAAAATAGACTCTTTAATATACATTTTAAGAAAGTTTTATAGGAAAATAAGATCACAAAAAAAAAGATTCATGGGATACTATTGATTGAAATTGTTTGAATTCAACATAAAATTAAAAAAAATTCAAATTTAGGTCCAAATGTTTTATTTTTATTCAAGGGGTAAATGCTTTTGACCCAGAGCTATGAACCAGTGAGGTCACAAATGGGGGACCTCATCCCCAAATGTTACATGTATGTATTGTCATCGAAAATATATATGTACAAAAATATCTTAAAGTTCTTGGTACATATAATTTGGATCCTCTAGATATCTTTTATTATCTCTAAAATATTTTCATGGTCTTCAATAGGCAACCTCTACCTTTGTTTGGCATGCCCTCTTTTTGGTAAAGTTTCTAGATTCAATCTTGTTGCTATAACTAAATGACTATAATATAAAAAAAATTGGTCTGGCATATAATCAATAAATGTAATGTCATTTGTATCTATCTTTGTTTTTTGATAGTATGTGCCTTCAACAACCACTGATCTAGTAGGATACTCTTGTCCAACACCATCTGTCATTGATTCTGACAATTTGCATTTTGGTTGCGTACATCTTAGTAGATAGTAATCTACACCTTCTACATTGTCAGGATTTGCAAGAACAACAAAAATATCTCTTGTACACACCATGTAGTAAACCATGCTCAACTTAGGTAGAATATAAATCATCAATTGTAAGAAATAAAATTCAATTTAAGAATTTAAAATTTACCTGTAACAACTAAATTTGATACACGTTTGTAATCAATTGAATACAAAGGATCATAGATATCTACAATGTCATTATCTTCAAAAGGGTTCGATGTGTCCACTAATTGTTTTGTTTCCCATTGTGAAACATACCCATCTCTAATATTCTCACATTGTAGAGTATTTGCATTGTTCTCAATGCAATCAACACAAAAAACATGATTTTTCTCTCACTTGAATTACTGGAGGCCTACTATGTCCTACTCTCATGATTTGATGCAAACTTCTAATACCACTAATTGTTTGAAAATTAGTAAGAATTGATTGATCAATATCTTTAAATTTCAAATGTATCCAATTAAAAAGTGTATAAAATAAAAAATTCAATTCATGTACACATTGAAATTCATAAAAAAAATTCATTTATGTACCTTCAACTTCCCAAAAATATCGTGTGTTGTATATTGAGTCATGGGAAACAAAATGAATTTTGCACCATTCAACAATTTCATGTGCATTCCTTATGGCATTACCTACAAGTTCATGTTGGTGAAATGTCAAGATAAGAGGTTTTGTAGTTGAAAGGAAAAGACGGATCTCAAAAAACATAATTATATTTTTTCTAAAATTCCATATGGTGTTACCTACAAGTTCATGTTGGCGAAGTGAACGCTTCACACATGATCCAGCTCCATCATGCTCTCCTTTTCCATGTCCACTCTCATAGAAATTCCACAAAAAATTTATGTCGCATCTAATATGTTGTTGGCTTAACCAATTAAAAGTTTTTGCAGACTTAAATTGTCATGTGACGTTACAACCAATTTCATTTAAAACCAAGATAGTAAAAATAAACTATATGTGTACAACTAATTAAATCTAAACAAGTTAAGTAAACAAATAAACATATAATTTCAAAAAAATTAAATCAAAACTTACCAACACATCCATTAGACCATATCTAGTGTTGTGAAGCATCTATTTGACATCATCTCAAGTCTTCAAAAAACATTACAAAACAATGGGATACATAGCTTCTATCATGACATGTATCATCACTGATATAAAAGTGAACCTCTTTGATGATAATTCATTCATCTTTGCTACTTTGTAGACCATCCAGATGTTTTTCGGCATGCCTATAACAAACTTGTACAAATATTGCAACTTTCTCTGAATGATAATATTGACTTTGGATCTCACTTTGAGGACTAAATGCATAGTTCTCAGAGAATTCAACAATAGAGAGAATACAACCAGTTGGAAAGCAATTCTTTGAGTTGCAAAATTGCTTAGCTTGCCATCTAGCACCATGATATTGAATATGTGGATATATGATATTGCAAAATTTGTTCATAAACTCATTGTAAGACAACTCACTCTCTTTGAGAACAATTTTTCTGGTCTCAATTCCTGACTTTGTTGAATCTTTCTCGTATTCAAATCTCTTCCACATAACTTGCATTGAATGATCAATATTGTCAACCTGTAAAAGATTCTTCAAATTTCCACATTCATTACATATATTTTTTATACACTGCACTTTCAATTCATTTGAATCTTCTAATTTTTCGCATAGAAGAGACTTCACAAATTGTGTTGTACTTCCAGGGATGACTATTTTTGGATTGATTATTGCCATAAATTTTCTATATGTCTGAAGGTGTAGATCAAATTCAACATGATTTTGACAACAAGTCCCACATATCTTATTGATACATACAAAACTTGGTCATAGTCTCTCAAACATCCTTTGACAAATATTCACATCTAAAAATTCTTGCTTGAATGCTTCAAAAAACCCACTTTGAGTTGTATCTATAAAATGTTTCGGATGTGAATTTTTTTTATCATCCGCACCTTTTATTTTTATAGTGTCCCTTCTATTGGAAGAAACACGATAGTGGTCGGTCCAATATTCAATCACCTGTTCCTTTACATCTTCTGAGATTTTATCTTTTCGGGGAACCCTGCAAATATTTACCCAATTATTCTCAATATTTCCATCCAATCTATTTCTCTTTTTGATATATCTTTGAACAGTTCTCTTAGAAACATTGAGTAATTCATAAATTGCTTTAACTTGTCTTCTATGTGATAATTTCTTACTAGAAATTACCGTCATCAATTCTCTACGTGCAACACTTAAATCAACAACTTGACTCTTGCTTTCAATAGAATTCAATGCTACTTGCAGGTTTTCAAATATTGTTTTCTTTACTGATCCTAATGATTTTCTCTTATTATCAACCCCTAACAACTCCAAAACAGGGTTCATTTCTTTCCTCCTAAATAACTTTGTAAATAACTGTGCTCTTCCAACTATAGACTTTTCTTCAAAATATTCATCCCATATTCTTTTACAGTGTGATTTTACTGTGCTTTCAAGTAACATATCATTAGATGAAATACTATTAAAAATGGATTCCTCATCCATCTCTATAAGATTTTCCGTACCAAGGAAAATATTTATATGACCACCTTCAGTTTTTCCTTGTACCTGTACTCCTTGGTCATCAACAATTTCCATGGGTTCTTCTTCAGAAGATTCAATTTCATCCACATTTTTACTATCTCTTTTTCGATCATACAACCTTGTTCTTATATTTTTATTCCCCATCACAAATTGCTTAGGTTTGAATTCACCTACATACAAAAATAATGTGCATTCAAAATTTTTGATGTTTGTATTGGATAAAGTGTCCCCTAATATCATGGAGGTATGACTATTTTTTACAGTGAAAACAAGATGTAAACCCATCATTACATATGTGGAAAATGTTGTCTGGAATCTTCTCCTTTGTGAGAAAGCCTAATTTGATAAAATTGGATGATCCTAGTTGATAGGATATTATGGCCTTATCATTCGTCATGCTCAACTCTTCTTGATCATTCAAGATATCAATTTGATCCATGGTAGCTTTTGTATGTTCTTCTTTAACTAGAAGTATTGTTGTGGGGTACATTTGACCACCTTTGTAAGAAGTTTAGTGAATATATTATCATTAAGAGCTTCATGTATAGTGGATTGGGTTATTTCTTCGTCCTCAATTTCACTTGTTTCACTAGTTGCAACACTAATGTGATCTTCCCTATCAAATTATTTTCCCCAAGTGTTCCCTTCTTCTTGAAACATTTTTTCTCTTGTTCTAGGGGTCATATGTGATTGTTCTGATCTTCAATCTAAGGTAAAATAATGTATGAGACATAAGACTAGGAAGCAATAAAAGGATATGATTTTAATATGGGATATGAAAATGGTATGGTATGATATGACAAGCTAAGAATGCAAGAGCTTAAAGGCAACTCTAGGTCCAAAGTTGGTTATGATGTAAAGGCTTTACTTGTGTTATGATGGATAGACACAAGGACCAATGATCAAGAGAGGGTATGTAGGAGATGATGGACTCCAAAAGGATTTCCCTACTCAAGGATAATGGTATATTCCCTAACTTAAGGATGATGAACCTCAAGTGATGCGGGTGATAGATAGCCAATGGTTTGATTTCAAGACCTAGGAAGAGTAGTCTAAGTGCAAGCTAAAGGTTTGTTTGAGCAATAGTGGATATGCAAGGGTGGAGGATATGCAAGGACTAGGTGGAATGCAAGGATTGAAAGATCAGAATTGAAGGATTGATAGCCCCAAGAAATCTAAGTGATAGGTTCATTTTGGATGTTTTTGTTGTTTGACGTTTTGGGGTTTCACAAGGTTTAAGGTGTTGCAAATTACTAGGTGTGATGTTTGTTTTAGGTCTATTTTTTAACACACACGCAAGACATAGCAGACAATTTTTTTTATTTTAATAATACAAGCACAAATCCTAAAGTTGGCAAGGACTATATTCCCTAGATTCCACGTGGGTTTCCCCAACCGCACTTATTCTTAGTGGGTGACTTAGAAGCTTGGCCATACTAGCTCCCCTCCATGACACTCACTTCTCAGGTCAACTGAGCTTTGAGCCCTCATGAATCTCCCATGATAGACTCTTCACCTCTACTAAGAACTGCGAGAATGTGGATGCCTTGGCAACGACCGTTGTTGCACCAACAAATAGAAAAGGATTTTGGCAACTACAAACAAGAGGTGTCTAGTAAGGACATCCATTTGAGTGGTTATGCATGCGGCAAGATTATCTCTGATAAGGAGGATTCCCAACCTATAGAGGTTACGCTCTACAGGGTTTATGGGGATTCACTTGTCAGCATAACACATCCACACGCGTGGTACTTGAACTTTCCTCAAGCACCCATTTTATATATCGGTTGGAAGTAGCTTGGCTTTAGCTTGTTACCGGTTGGGTCGTTCCCTTGGGGTGAGTACTTTTTCCCACCAAGGTAGACCCTCTAAAATATTAAACACATACAAAGACAATGGGTCTGGTTTTTGATCACCAAGTTCACACAAGGTGAGAGCATACTCCCTACCATCTCAAGCATAACAAACAGTGTTCATTCATCCCCTAGTTAAATCTATATGGCGGAAGACAATTGTTCATTTTAAAGCACCAATTGAAATGTGTTCTAAGCTAAAAGACTTGATCGGTTTCAAAAATAAAAAGTCTTTGACCAAATGTCCTACAAAACCATAGATTAGTAGTTTTTCAATATTAGTCTTCGATAGTCGACAACTACACCACTTGTTAGTCCATACATTAGCTCAAAATATTCATAGTAAAACACAATGAAAATATAAGCATGAACATAAAATAATCTAGTAACGAATATATAAGCATCAAAACAAAAAATAAATTAAAGAAAATTACCAAATGTTATGTTTTAGATGCTTGATTTTCCTATTCAACTAGATAGCCTGTGACAAATGCAAATGATTAGAAAAGTATCTTGTTGTTCAGTATTAAATATTTGAAGTGATTTAAGAGCAAAAAGTAAATCGTAAAAGTTTCATTTTAAAAAAAATAAGAAATAGTTACTTCATTAAAAAGTGGAGAAAAAATGGAAAAAACCTAAAAAATACACTAATAAAAGTTGACTTAAATAGTTGTTTCAATAAACATTGGACGAAAAACGGGAAAAATCTAAAAAAAAAATTCAAAAAATTAGAAAGTCCGCCATTTTGTGTTTCAGTAGAATTTGAATGAAAATGGGAAAATCAAAAAAACAAATTCGAATGAATATGTGTTTACGCTGAATCTAATCCGGCTGAACCACATTAGGCCGAATACTATTTGTCCAGATCTTATTCAGCTGAATCCTATTCGGCTGAATATATCCACATGGCAAGTGACATGGCAGCAAAGTCACCATTTTCTTAAATTTCCAGAAATTTTCAACTTCTACTAAATATTTCTTTAATCAAAATTTAAAAAAAAATTTAAAAAAAAAACCCTTTTGTGGAGCTCACAGTGTTGAATCCAAATATATATATAGATTTATATTTTGATTAATTTTAGTATATAAATATTTTAAAATATTGCAAGTAGGTTGTTCAAAGTCAAAAAGAGGCTCAGCTGAAATTAAATAAAAAATAGTAAATCATCATAAAACAAATTGGAAAATATATGATGCCCTAGAGGAGAGAATCCTCTTCAAAAGGGTATATTTTGTTTTTTGAAAATGAAAAAAAAATAGTTGACGTCAACTGAAAACTATCGAATTCGGGTTAGTTTGACTTTAAAATGTTATTACAAGAAAAATATACATCAAAATTTCATTTTTTTTCCATGCCCTAGATACTGAAGTCAGCTATTTGGGAAAAAAAATAAGGAGAAAATGAAATTTTTTTCTATTTGTTTCTTGACGTCAACTGAACGCCACTTTTTCTTGAAATTTTTAGCATAACGAAATCTGCTTTTAAATTGATAAAAATATATCAAAAAAAATAAAAATTGAAAATTAAAAAATTACAAGATTAAACCTCAACAAAAGTTCTACATTTTATTAGTTTACATCATTTTTAAATTCAAAACATAAATACCACTTTTATGTGGTTGAAGTTGAGAACTTTTTCTCATGTTGGTTGATTCATTTATAAAGTGTGACACAGGTTTTGTACTTTTACCCACATTCAATGTAATATGATAACGTGTTATAAGACAAAGACAACATGATGGATAAAATGAGATGCCATCAATCTAAAAGCATGTATCTATAAGTGTGATAGAATAATTTGAGTGGATATGGAGGAAGAATAATGTGTCACAATATAATAGGATGACATGCAACTAGAGACACAATATAGCTACATAAGTTATAAAAATAGGCATGAGCACATAAGAGTAATCTAGGAATGAGGTAAATTGATAAGGCTCATAACTAAAATACAATGATATGGCATGGGCATGTGATATAAGCATGGTAAAAGGTCATAATTATAAGCATCAAGTAATTATCAAAGTAGAATATAGGTATTACAAGGGATGGGATCATGGGTGTATACCTAGATAAAAGAATACACAAATTATCATGATAAAATCAAGAATGGATGCATAACAATTAGAAAAGTAAGAAATAAAGAAAAATAAGAAGAAAAAAATGTGGCAAAGAAGAAAAACATAAGGATAAGGTGTGCAAGGGTAATAAAAAACAATATAAACACTTAGAAAAAAATCAAGTAAAAAGAATAGTGTTGATTTAATCAACCTAATAACATAAAGAAAAGTCTTTGACTAACATCATAAAAAGTAAGTTTTAAATAAAAATAAATATTAGTTTCTTAAGAATGTTAATATAATTAATATATTAACAAGAAGAAATACAATGAATACAATTTGAAGAACATGAATTATTTGTTATGTAATTCTTTTTAAATAATATATTTAAAAGGACCATTTTAAAATATTTTGAATGTATTCAATAATTAAAATACCATTTTATAAAAATTAAGTACATTAATTGTTAAAATATGAAATTTAATAAAAACTAAACTTACATTTTATTAAAAAAATACATTCTTTCTTATTAAAAAAGTTTAAAATTTAAAGATTTACCTGAAATCTTATACATAATATTTAAATTTTTATTCTTTTTTTAACATTATTTATTTATCAATAATCAAATTAAATATATATATATAAATACAAATTTATTTCTATTAAAATTTAAATATTAATTTATATTAAATATAAAAAAAAATTAATGTTTAAATTAATTTAATACAAACAATGTTTTAAGAGATTTCAATATTTTTTATACTACATATTCATATATTTTTATTGTTAGATTTTATTAAATTTTAATGATATTTTAAATGTTTTCACAATTTAAAAAAATTATAATTAAACATTTAAATTTTATGTAAAAAGATAAAATAAAAATATTATATATTAAATAAAGGAAACTAAAATTAGGGGTTGGGGCCCTAACTCGGTTGGCTAAATCTTTCCTGTTGCAGGAGGTTGGTCATGAGGTCTAGTCTCCCCCCCGTGGTACCAAAGGCGTGTCGGCGCCGCCGGCGTTAAAAAGTTTACCAAGCGCAGTGCAGTTTATAGGGGGTCGTGCTACCCGATTTCTGTAGTCTAAAAAAAAAAGGGGAAACTAAAATTAAAATAATAATATGAATTTTAAATATTTTAAAAGTAGGGGCGGGGGCCCTAGCTCGGTTGGCTAAATATTTCCTATTGCAGGAGGTTGGTCATGAGATCTAGTCTCCCCCACCCCCATGGTACCAGAGGGCGTGTTGTGCCAGCATCGCCGGTCACGTTAAAAAGTTTACCAGGCACACTGTAGTTTATAGGGGGTTATGTTACCCTATTCCGACAGCCTATATATATATATTAAAAGTAATAACCCCCATAAAATAAAATTCAAATAATAATATATATTTAAAATGTTTTAAAAGAACTACATGCTCACATATTGCATAGCCTAGGTATTTTTGGTGTGAAGCTCACCCCATGATTTAAACTGCAACAAATAAATGCAACGCCAATCAAGATAATAACACAAAGTCTACTCACTCAACTCACTGTACAATGGCTGAAAATCAACATACACCTTCAGAAAAATTTTAACGGCAAGGAATGGTAATTGCACTGGGAAAAGAGTGAGTTAAGAGAAACAATCACCTAAGCAGTCAATGCTTAGTGTGTGTTGTTTAAGCCCAGCCCATAAAGCCTCGCAATAGAAGTATCATTTAAAACTTTTCTTTACAACACTTCAATCAGATGTAGCCCAAAATATAAGGAAAAACGGTATGGAATGCAATTTTTATTATTCCATTTTGAATCTATTTTCAAGTGCACTTGAATTAATAGGTTTAGGTTTTTATAGACATTTAAAAGATAGTAAGTCATACAAAGTATTATTTTAATGTTGAGCGTTCTATTGAAACATGTAAAATAGAGAAATATGTAATAATAATGTTTGCAAATGTAAATTAAGCATTTTTTTTAGACATTTGAAAGGATAATAAATTGTATAAAATATCAAATCATTTTTGAATACTTTGGAAAGTAATGTAATGAGTAATGTTTGCAATATATTTTTAGATGATCACAAATTGGAATTTGTTTTGAAAACCAACTATCCTCGAAAGTAATGAAAGTATGGAGAGAAAAATAAGAGAACCTGCTTGCTATAAAAAGTTATAAAAACTCAAATGACTATGTAGAAATGTAATATGATATTGATGAAATATCCCTTGGACATGAGAATGAATATGCATTTGTTATTGTCATATAGTGTGATGGTTAAATCATCGAATTGTTGTTGTAGCCACCAAAGTTTAAACCTTCATTGATTCATTGTGATTGCAGGTATTGTGTCCTTCGTAACCCATGTTAAGGAATAAGATTGTCTAGAAAGTGACAAGATTTTTCTAGAGAGCTAGAATCTTCTAGAAACTAAAAGCAACTAGAAATTGTCTAAGGAAAAGAATATTCGAGTTTTAGAGTTCTCTAGAATATTAGAAGTTTCTAGATTTTAGAGGCTCTAAGTATAAATATGAGGTTGTCCATTACAAACACTAATGTTGTTGTAATTTGTTGGATTGTAAGTAATACAAGTTAGATCAATATAATTTCCTTCAGCCATTTCTCACTATTTTATGTTAAATTTTTTGTCATATTCATGTTGTTATTTATTAGTTGGGTATGCTTTTACATGGTATCAGAGCTAGATTTTTTTTAACAAGGCTAATATATTGCTAGATTGATATTTGTTTAGCGAGATAAGCTTTGAAGTGGTTTAATCTATTTGTTTGAGGGTTTATTTTTATAACAAGATTTATAAATGAAATTTTACCAATATTTGATGGAAGTGGTTTTGCAGATTGAAAGATTGCAGTCAAGAATGCTTTGAGAGAAAAGACTCTATAGAGCATAGTGAATGAATAGATTGGAAAACCTCAACAAAAGAAAGAAAGGGAGTTATCAAAATGTAAGTTGGAGCAATCTAGAGGAACTATTCATAAGAATTTGAGTCCCAATCTCAACAAAAGATTTGTTGATATTGATAATCCAATAGAACCATGAGAAAATTTAGAAAAAGATTATAAATATGCATATATATTGCTAGTGTGTTTAGTATAGGAGAAAAAATGGTGAACATAGACCCAGTTAATTTAGAGACATGTCTTCTTTAGTCGCCAATCTTCAATTTAACTCACTACAACCTTTAGTCAACTTCTTAACATATTAATTTATTATTATAATTGTTGGTCAACCACTTCATTTATTATTATAATTTCTAATCGGCCTCTTAATTTTTTATTATAATTGCTAGTCCGCCACTTAGTTAATTTAATTGATTTGTTTGATCAATATTAGTATTAATAGAAGGTAATTTTTTCTTTGCTTTTGATTAGCTACTCTTCCTTCAACAATCAAATTGTTTATTTTCTCTCAAATTGACCCTTTATTTTTTCATCTATTTTTGTTTCCTGGGCGGGGTTATCACAACTGACCAAACTCTCTCTCTTGGTAAATTGAAAAAAAAAATAGAAACAAGATACATGAACTTTTGACAATTTTCCTCAAGATAAAAAGAATATTGTTAGGTAGATGTGCGGGGGACCACAGTAAGTCCATGGTTGGCGAAAAAGCGCTTGAGTGATGCTTCTCCCCATTAGTTGGCAGCCAAGATTTGAAGGGGGATTACATGGACGATATGTATTTCTATTGCTAGAATCTCATAAGAGCTATTTATGTACTCTTGCATCCATTTATATGGAGGATTGTAAACATGAAAGTTCAACATGATATTATTCAATATGAAATTAGTACTTTGGAAAAACTGTGATATTACAATGCAATGCAATGGAAGTTTGGAATAGTGTTTATTTCAAATGTGCATGTTTTCTTTGTCTTAGAAAAGAAAAAATTTATTGCTATGTGATGGCATCATGGTTTATTCACTTGTGGTTAAAACATAGTGTGGTGCTAGTGTTTTTATCCTAATCTAAGTGTGCAAACTAACTAAACTAGAATGCAAAAACAAAAAACACAAGATCACCTCAAATGATTAGCCTAAGTAAAGCCCAAAAGAAAGATAAAAACTTAGAGTGATTATACCTTCCTTTTCTAGTGTTGATCTCCTTGGTTGGCCCTTGATGCAACTTGATGTGTATGCTCCTTGGATGGAAATGGGATGAAAATGGGTGTAAGATGAGTATGTGATGGAATTAGCAATATGGATGCAATAAGGATGAGGGCTAATGCAAGTTCTAAAATGCAACAAAGATGGCTTGAGAATGGCTTGAGAATTTGAGAGCATAAGGGTGCAAAATGACTAAGTTCTTTGAATGAAGGAAAGAGGGGGGATTTATAGAAGAATTTGAATTCTCTAAAGAATTCAACGGTCAAGATTGTGCCACCATGGCCAAGATGAAGGGATATGGTGAGTTGAGGACTCACAAGCCCTCACATCTTGCCATGTGGCAGATGAAGTGTCACAAGGACACATGAGGTGGAAGATGACATGTGATGGAGGTACTTGCAAGTACTTTGGCATGTGACTTGATGTGACCTCTCAATGATCACATGGGAAAGAGGAAAGCTTTGGGAGAATAAAAGTGAATTTTAAATTCACAATGATTGGGATATGTTAAGGATAAGACAAGGTTCCCAAAAGGAGAGGTGATAAGTACCTTGGATAAGACAAGGTTCTTAAAAAGGTAGGTACTTACCCACATGTGACCGGTCAAAGATTCTAGAAGACTTGGACACATGTGAGTGATGTGACAAGTCAAAAGGTTCTAGAACTTGCATGGGGAAGCAAAGATTCCTTGGAGGAATAAATGTGAATTAAAAATTCACATGGGGAAGAGAAAAGTCTTGGATGAATAAAAAAGAATTAAAAATTCGTTGGGGGATGGGGAGAGTTGACCAAGATGTTGATTAGGCTGAACTGATCAGTGATTAGAAGATAATTAGTGGTTAAGGAAGATTAGAGGCCAACTTGCAAAATTGGAGGATGTGACACATCCTAATCAAGGATTAGGCATGTGCACATCCCTAATGAAGAGATTAGGAGGTGGGTTAGGATTAGGGCAGGTTCGCCCTTCTGTAGGGTTCTGTAGGGCAGGTTTGCCCCTCTACTTTCAGACTCTTGAAATAGGGAAATAGACTCTCAGAACGAGTAGACAGACTCTTAGGATGGGGAGATGGATGATCGGATTGGGGAGACAGATGATCGGAAAGAGGAAACAAATGATCAGAGTGGATGGAAAAATACTCAGAACGAGTAAACGATTGATCGGAAGGGGAGACAGACTCTTAGAATGAGGAGATGAAATTTTGAAATGGATAAACGATTACTCGAAACGAGTAAAGGATTGATCGGATTGGATGAATGACTACTTCGAACGAGTAGATGATTGCTTGGAATGGAGGAACGACTCTCAGAACGAAGAGGAAAGAAGTTAGAATGGGTGAAAGATTACTCAGAATGAGTAAATGAATGATCGAGAAGGGTGAACGACTACTCGGAACGAGTAAACGACTACTAAGAATGGATGAACAACTCTCAGAATGAGGAGATGGAATGAGTAAACGGATGATTGGAATGAAAGAATGATTACTCAGATGAATGTTCAGAATGGATGAATGAAAGCTTGATACAAGTAAACGATTGATCGGAATGGAGGAACGACTCTCGAAATGAAGAGGCAAAAAGTCAGAATGGGTGAAAGATTACTCAAAACGAGTAAACGAATGATTGAGAAGGGTGAACGACTACTTAGAATGAGCAAATGAATGTTAAGAATGGATGAACAACTCTCAGAACAAGGAGATGAAATGAGTAAACGGATTATCGAAATGAAAGAATGATTACTCAAATGAATGTTCAGAATGGATGAATGAAAGCTTGAAACGATTAAATGATTGATTGCAATAGATGAACGACTGCTCAGATGGGGAGACTGAATCTTAGAACGAGGAGATGAAAGTTCAAAATGGATGAAAAATTACTCAGAAAGAGTAAATGGATGATCGACAGGGATGAATGACTACTCGAAATGAGAAGATGGATGGTCAGAATGAGGAAACGACCCTTCGAAAAAGGCAAATGGATGCTTAAAACAGGAAAACGGATGCTCGAAACGAGAGGATGAAGACTCAGATTAAGGGGATGAATGCTCAGAGCAGGGAATGGATGTTCAGAACAAGGGAACGAATTCTCGAAATGAGCAAATGGATGCTCAGAATGTGGGAACGGATTACCAGAATGAATGAATGGATGCTTAAGACGGATGAATGGAGGGTCGAAACGAGGTGAAATTGATTGTTTTGGGGGTAGGTTTTCCCTTTTGCAGGGTAGGTTCGCCCTTCTGCAAGGTTTTGCAGGGTAGGTTCGCCCTTTTGTAGGGTTCTACAGGGTAGGTTCTCCCTTCTACAGGGTTTTACAGGGCAAGTTCACCCTTCTGCAGGGTTTTGCAGGGCAAGTTCGCCCTTCTGCAGGGTTTTGCAGGGCATATTCACCCTTCTGCAGGGTTCTACAGGGCAGGTTTTCCCTTTTGTAGGGTTTTGCAAAGCAGGTTCGCCCTTCTCCAGGGTTCTGTAGGAGGGGTTCATCCTTCTGCAGAAAACTGGAACTTGGCTTGGATGGAAACGACTATGGCAAGGACTTAAAATATAACAAACAGTAAGCAATAAGGCTAACTAGTCAAAAATTTTACTGGTTTTTCACAAGAAGACACTTCAAACAGCACAATCCTATGATTAGTGTTAAGGGTATGGCCAACACAGTCTTTAATCTAGGATGCACAAGGCTTCTAGGGAGTCCTCAATATACTCTTGATACGTGAGGCACAATCGTGAACACCAGTCCATCACAAGCGTGAGTCGGGAACCCTAGCGAGATACTGAAGGGCTTAGACCAACTCTTCATGTCTTGCTAGGTATCACCCTAGCTTTGACGCTCTACTAGACACGACATGACTGGATTGAGGTACAAATTTTGCTCTCCCCCATTTCTATACCCCACCGGTATGCATGGTTGGGATCGTCTCTTGGGGTGATGAAATCCCCAAGCAGGTCCCGCAAGAAAGAAGGCACTAATCATTTTCGGTTACTCCCCAGGCTCACACGAAGTGCAAGGGAAAAGCTTGAACGAAATAATGCCCCCCTTGGGTGACACAAAAAAGAGTTGCAAACAATAACTTTTACTCCCCCCTAGTTAAACTATGTGCCTAGATTAATTAACAAAAAAAAGAAAGAAAATGTTAACCAATTAAATAAACGGATTGCCCTGCAAGAAAATGTTAGTTGTTTTGTCCTTCATTCTTCATCAATCACGAAATAAGCTGCATAAACGTTAAAGAAAAACTCAGTTTTTGGGCAAGTTTGCCCTTCTGCAACAAACAGCTAGAAAATAAATTAACAAAAAACTCAATGTTTTTGGTAGGCTCACACTTCTGCAGTAAACAGTTAGCAAACAAATTAAGAAAAAACTCCTTTTTTGGACAGGTTCACCCTTCTGCAGGGTTCTGCAGGGTAGTTTCGCCCTTCTACAAGGTTCTACAGGGCAGGTTCGCCCCTCTGCAACCTGAACCTACAAACAACTTAAACAAAAAGAAATATAAAATGATGGAACTCATTTGTGGGTCCCACTGGGCATGCCAGAAATGTGATGTTGGTGTTTTTATCCTAATCTAAGTGTGCAAACTAACTAAACTAGAATGCAAAAACAAAAACACAAGATCACCCCAAATGATTAGCTTAACTAAAGCCCAAAAGAAAGATAAAAACTTAGAGTGATTATACCTTCCTTTGCTGGTGTTGATCTTCTGGGTTGGCCCTTGATGCAGCTTGATGTGTATGCTCCTTGGATGGCAGTGGGATGAAAATGGGTGTAAGATGAGTATGTGATGGAATTAGCAATATGGATGCAATAAGGATGAGGGCTAATGCAAATTCTAAAATGCAACAAAGATGGCTTGAGAATGACTTGAGAATTTGAGAGCAGAAGGGTGAAAAATGACTAAGTTCTTTGAATGAAGGAAAGAGGGGGGTATTTATAGAAGAATTTGAATTCTCTAGAGAATTCGACAATTGAGATTGTGCCACCATGGCCAAGATGAAGGGCTATGGTGAGTTGAAGACTCACAAGCCCTCACATCTTGCCATGTGGTAAATGAAGTGTCACAAGGACACATGAGGTGGAAGATGACATGTGATGGAGGTACTTGCAAGTACTTTGACATGTGACTTGACGCAACCTCTCAATGATCACATGGGAAAGAGGAAAGTTTTGAGAGAATAAAAGTGAATTTTAAATTCACAATGATTGGGAGATCTTAAGGATAAGACAAGGTTCCCAAAAAGAGAGGTGAGAAGTACCTTGGATAAGACAAGGTTTTTAAAAAGGTATGTACTTACCCACATGTGACTAATGTGACCAACCAAAGATTCTAGAAGACTTGGACACATGTGAGTGATGTGACAAGTCAAAAGGTTCTAGAACTTGCATGGGGAAGAGAAGATTCCTTGGAGAAATAAATGTGAATTAAAAATTCACATGGGGAATAGAGAAGTCTTGAATGAATTAAAAAGAAACAAAAATTCGTTGGGGGATGGGGAGAGTTGACCAAGATGTTGATGAGGCTTAACTGACCAGTGATTAAAAGATAATTAGTGGTTAAGGAAGATTAGAGGCCAACTTGCAAAAGTTGGAGGATGTGACACATCCTAATCAAGGATTAGGCATGTGCACATCCCTAATGAAGAGACTAGGAGGTGGGTTAGGATTAGGGAAGGCTCACCCTTCTGCAAGGTTCTGCAAGGCAGGTTCACCCTTATGTAGGGTTCTACAGGGCAGGTTCGCCCTTCTGCAGGGTTCTGCAGGGCAGGTTTGCCCCTCTGCTTTCAGACTCTTGAAACAAGTAGACGAACTCTCGAGAGGGGGAGATGGATGATCGGATTGGGGAGACGGATGATCGGAAAGAGGAAATGAATGATCAGAGTGGATGGACAAATACTTGAAATGAGTAAACAATTAATCGACAGGGGAGACAGACTCCCAGAACAAGGAGACAAAAGTTTGAAATGGATGAACGATTACTCAGAACGAGTAAACAATTGATCGGATTGGACGAATGAATACTTGGAATGAGTAAACGATTGCTTGGAATGGAGGAATGACTCTCAGGATGAATAGGCAAAAAGTCAGAATGGGTGAAAGATTACTCAGAACGAGTAAATGAATGATCGAGAAGGATGAACGACCACTCAGAACGAGTAAACGACTGCTAAGAATGGATGAACAACTCTCGGAACGAGGAGCTGGAATGAGTGAACAGATGATCGGAATGAAAAAATGATTACTCGAATGAATTTTTTGAATGGATGAATGAAAGCTTGATACGAGTAAACAATTGATCAGAATGGAGGAACGACTCTTGGAATGAGGAGGAAAAAAGTCATAATGGGTGAAAGATTACTCAGAACGAGTAAACGAATGATCGAGAAGGGTGAACGACTACTCGGAACAAGTAAACAACTGCTAAGAATGGATGAACAACTCTCAGAATGAGGAGATGGAATGAGTAAACGGATGATTAGAATGAAAGAATGATTACTTGGATGAATGTTCAGAATGGATGAATGAAAGCTTGAAACGAGTAAACGATTGATCAGAATGGATGAAGGACTGCTCGGATGGGGAGACTAACTCTTGGAACGAGGAGACAAAAGTTTGAAATGGATGAAAGATTACTCAGAAAGAGTAAACGGATGATCGAGAGGGATGAATGACTACTTGGAATAAGAAGATGAATGTTCAGAATGAGGAAACAACCTCTCAAAAAAGGAAAATGGATGTTTAAAACAAGCAAACAGATGCTCAGAATGAAGAAATGGATGCTTGAAACAAGAGGATGAAGACTTAGATTGAGGGGATGAATGCTTAGAGTAGGGAATGGATGTTCAGAACAGGGGAATGAATTCTCAGAATGAGAAAATGGATGCTCGAAACAAGGAAACGGATTACCGGAAAGGGTGAACGAACGCTTAAGATAGATGAACAGAGGGTCAGAACAGGGTGAAATTGATTGTTTTGGGGGCAGGTTTGGCCTTTTGCAGGGTTCTATAGTGCAGGTTCACCCTTCTACAGGGTTCTGTAGGGTAGGTTCACCCTTCTATAGGGTTTTGTAGGGCAGGTTTTCCCTTCTACAGGGTTCTGTAGGGCAGGTTCACCCTTCTGTAGGGTTTTGTAGGGCAGGTTCGCCCTTCTGCAAGGTTCTGCAAGGCAGGTTTTCCCTTCTGCAGGGTTTTGCAAGGTAGGTTTTCCCTTCTCCAGGGTTCTGTAGGAGGGGTTCATCCTTCTGTAGAAAAACTGGAACTTGGCTTGGACGGAAATGACTATGGAAAGGACTTAAAATATAAGAAACAGTAAGCAATAAGGCTAACTAGTCAAAAAGTTTACTGGTTTTTCACAAGAAGACACTTCAAACAGCATAATCCTATGATTAGTGTTAAGGGTATGGCCAACACAGTCTTTAATCTAGGATGCACAAGGCTTCTAGGGAGTCCTCAATATACTCTCGATACATGAGGCACAATTGTGAACACCAGCCCATCACAAGCATGAATCAGGAATCCCAGCGAGATACTGAAGGGCTCAAACCAACTCTTCACGTCTAGCTAGGTATCACCCTAGCTTTGATGCTCTACCAGACATGATGTGACTAGATTGAGGTACAAGTTTTGCTCTCCCCCCTTTCTATACCCCACTGGTATGCATGGTTGGGATCGTCCCTTGGGGTGATGAAATCCCCAAGTAGGTTCCGCTAGAAAGAAGGCACTAATCATTTTTCGGTTACTCCCCAGGCTCACACGAAGTGCAAGGGGAAAGCTTGAACGAAATAATGCCCCCTTGGGTGACACAAAAAAGAGTTGCAAATAATAACTTTTACTCCCCCCTAGTTAAACTACGTGCCTAGATCAATCAACAAAAACAAGAAAGAAAACGTTAAGCAACTAAATAAACGGATTTCCCTACAAGAAAATGTTAGTTGTTTTGTCCTTCATTCTTCGTCAATCATGAAATAAGCTGCATAAACGTTAAAGAAAAACTTCATTGTTGGGCAGGTTTTCCCTTCTGCAGCAAACAGTTAGAAAAAAAATTAACAAAAAATTATGTGTTTTGGGTAGGCTCACACTTCTGCAGCAAACAGTTAGCAAACATATTAAGAAAAAACTCATTTTTTGGGTAGATTCACCCTTCTGCAGGGTTCTGCAGGGTAGTTTCACCCTTCTGCAGGGTTCTGCAGGGTAGTTTCACCCTTCTACAGGGTTCTGCAGGGCAGGTTCACCCTTCTGCAGGGCAGGTTCACCCCTATGCAACCTGAACCTACAAACAACTAAAACAACAAGAAACAAAAAAGGATGGAACTCGTTTGTGGGTCCCACCGGGCATCCCAAAAATGTGATGCTGGTGTTTTTATCCTAATCTAAGTGTGCAAACTAACTAAACTAGAATGCAAAAACAAAAAAACAAGATCACCTCAAATGATTAGCCTAAGTAAAGCCCAAAAGAAAGATAAAAACTTAGAGTGATTATACCTTCCTTTGCTGGTACTAATCTCCTTGGTTGGCCCTTGACGCAGCTTGATGTGTATGCTCCTTGGATGGCAGTGGGATGAAAATGGGTGTAAGATGAGTATGTGATGGAATTAGCAATATGGATGCAATAAGGATGAGGGCTAATGCACGTTCTAAAATGAAACAAAGATGGCTTGAGAATGACTTGAGAATTTGAGAGCATAAGGGTGAAAAATGACTAATTTGTTTGAATGAAGGAAAGAGGGGGGTATTTATAGAAGAATTTGAATTCTCTAGAGAATTCAACGGTCAAAATTGTGCCACCATGGCCAAGATGAAGGGCTATGGTGAGTTGAAGACTCACAAGCCCTCACATCTTGCCATGTGGCAGATGAAGTGTCACAAGGACACATGAGGTGGAAGATGACATGTGATGGAGGTACTTGCAAGTACTTTGACATGTGACTTGATGTGACCTCTCAATGATCACATGGAAAAGAGGAAAGTTTTGGGAGAATAAAAGTGAATTTTAAATTCACAATGATTGGGAGATGTTAAAGATAAGACAAGGTTCCCAAAAAGAGAGGTGAGAAGTACCTTGGATAAGACAAGGTTTTTAAAAAGGTATGTACTTACCCACATGTGACTGATGTGACCAGTCAAGGATTTTAGAAGACTTGGACACATGTGAGTGATGTGACAAGTCAAAAGGTTCTAGAACTTGCATGGGGAAGAGAAGATTCCTTGGAGGAATAAATGTGAATTAAAAATTCACATGGGGAAGAGAGAAGTCTTGAATGAATAAAAAAGAATTAAAAATTTGTTGGGGGATGGGGAGAGTTGACCAAGATGTTGATTAGGCTTAATTGATCATTGATTAGAAGATAATTAGTGGTTAAGGAAGATTAGAGGCCAACTTGCAAAAGTTGGAGGATGTGACACATCCTAATCAAGGATTAGGCATGTGCACATCCCTAATGAAGAGATTAGGTGGGTTAGGATTAAGGCAGGTTCGCCCTTATGCAGGGTTTTGTAGGGCAGGTTTGCCCTTTTGCAGGGTTTTCAAGGCAGGTTCGTACCTCTACTTTCAGACTCTTGAAATAGGGAAACAGACTCTTGGAACAGGTAGACAGACTCTCAAGATGGGGAGACGGATGATCGGAGAGAGGAAACGAATGATCGGAGTGGATGGACAAATACTCGAAACGAGTAAACGATTGATTGGAAGGGGAGATAGACTCTTGGAATGAGGAGATGAAAGTTCGAAATGGATGAACGATTACTCAGAACGAGTAAACGATTGATCAGATTGGATGAACGACTACTTGGAATGAGTAAATAATTGCTTGGAATGGAGGAACAACTCTCAGAACGAAGAGGCAAAAAATCAAAATGGGTGAAAGATTACTCGAAATGAGTAAAAAAATGATCAAAAAGGGTGAATGACTACTCGAAACGAGTAAACGACTGCTAAGAATGGATGAACGACTCTCAGAACGAGGAGATAGAACGAGTAAACAGATGATCAGAATGAAAGAATGATTACTCGGATGAATATTTTGAATGGATGAATGAAAGCTTGAAACGAGTAAATGATTGATCGGAATGGAGGAACGACTCTCAGAAAGAAGAGGTGAAAAGTCAGAATGGGTGAAAGATTACTTGGAATGAGTAAACAAATGACTAAGAAGGGTAAACAACTACTTAGAATGAGTAAACGACTGCTAATAATGAATGAGCGACTCTCGAAATGAGGAGATGGAACGAGTAAACATATTATCAAAATGAAAGAACAATTACTCGGATGAATGTTCAGAGATCACTCACAACAATGGAAATGTCAATTCTAAATCAAAGAACTCTTCTTTATAATGCATTCATCCTAATAGGCATCAACTCACCCTCAAGGGTCTCAATCCCTCAATCTTGCAAATAAACAACAAAAATTCACCAAGACCCCTACAAAGGCCTTCAACATTCATACAATGGAAATTAGATCAATTCAAAAAAATCTCCAAGTCAGGTTCATTGAAATCCACAAAACTCATCATTTGACACAAGCTTCCCTTGTAGTAGTGGAAACCTTGTTTTTCAGACTTTTGGCCAGACTTTTCGAAAAAACTTTAGAAACTATTCATTGATTCAAATACCCATTTCAGAGATACTCAACATACTAGAAAACCAAATACACCTTCAAGCCAAACACCTCAAATTTGGGTTTTTCACAGTTTTAGGCCTCAAATTAGGCCATTTTTACAAAGGGTCCACCTCTAGATCTCCACCCCAAACTTCCTAACCCCAAAACAATCTTGAATCAAATTCCCAAACCAAGGATTTTCCAGGTCTTATGACCCCAAATTCTCAAACAAGCCCCCAATGCTAAAACCCTTCTTTTAGCCTAAATAACTAGGGTTTTAGGGCACCCTTATTGAATCTCCATCTTCCCAGCCACTCCTAATCAAACCAACTACTCATACACCTTTAAATAGGTCCACTCATGCTTAGGGAATACTCACTTGTGTTGAAAAATGAGGAGTTTTCTTAGCTTAATACTTTGTAAAACTTTAATATTGTTGATCTAAGTAAGTCTTTTCTTTGTTACATATATTCTTTGTGGATGATTATCTTGATTAATTCATTTTACTGTTGTAGAATGAAGAGAGAATTTGATAGAAGAACTAGACAGGATATTAGAAAGATCACACAAGATATACCGTGGAGAAACCCTTTCGGAAAAAAAATCCACCAAGAATTATTCTATTATTCAATCTCTAAATTACAATAGCTCCAATTCTTGCTTGAGAATTCTTCTTCTGTCTTTACCAATCTTCTTCACACCTGCAATAACAATTATAAAAACTCTATTCAACTTGAATGAGATATAGAGACAATATGCAACCTTGTAATAATCAAATGGTGATAATTACAATGCATAAGCTCAAGCCCTTGAAAAGGTATGCCATATTCCTTCAAGTTGAGTTATTCAGTGAAGACTAAAGCTTACAACATGTGCTTCATGCATTTGGGTGTCCCAAACTAAAGCTACAACTTCTCCTTCACTTCGGTGATAATTCCAAAGCTCTTCCTCAAAGTTTGCCCTTAAGTAAAGCTACTTAACTGAGCCTTCAGAAATATCTTATCATGCATGAGAGGTAAATCCAATAAAGCATCTTGGGCGCCCAAGTTGGCTCCAAGTGCTTTATAGTTAATTGAAACATTTACTCAACACCATTCCCAAAGAATGGTCATCCCTTGTTAACTGGAGGTAGCCCCTGTTATCTGTCATACAACTCAATGTTATTAGCCATGCATTCCAAGTTAACTAAAGCTAACTACATGCAACTGAAGATAACTGAACCATAACTAAACTGAACTAAACTAAACTGATTCTGAATTGAATTGAATTGAACTGAATTGAACTGAACTGAACTGATCTGAACTTAACTTACCTAAACTTCAAGCATGCAAACATCAAATCCTAACTCCTAGGATCTTTTCATGCATTCAGAAGTGTTAACTGTTACTCTGTATAGTTAACTAGACACAAGGTGAGTTTCACCTTACCATGTGAGTGTCCCATGTGTCCCTATTATTTAGGAACTCACTATGGAGACCCTCACATGCTTCTTACATTTAGAATTAATTACAAATGTCAATAATCATGATTGTTTCATCAAATATTAATCTCATCTTAATCTTAGTGTTGTTGAACACATTCCAAGAATCTAGGAGATACATGAAATAATTAATGTTTAGGATTTGCAATTAAATGGCATCCTATTTCCAACAACTTGGACTCTGACAACATTGTTTCATCATTTCATAGGTCTGAACCCCCATTCTTCAAGAGGAAACACACATTTCCTGCCCCCTATCTCATCCTTTAATCCAAGGGCTCACTTTCCCACGCCTTCTACTTCCACAATATCATTCCCTACATCCTAATACATCATCCCACCAAGTTATAATTGAAGACAGTAGGTGGGATGATGGTTATGCCATCAAGACAACCACAAAACTTTAAGGTTGTTTAAGAACCCGGTAAGGGAAATTTGATGGATTTAGGCCCTAAGAGTTTAATACAAACCTTGTCAAGACACCAAATACCAGTTAAGACATCTATCTACTGATATATTTAAGAAATAAATGCATTTGGAGCCTGTACGGTCTGCACATAGTTAGAAAACTAAAAAAAACAATGAAATTATATGAAAAGAGAGCAATTCTAATGTTTATTTTATTCTCCTTGTCTTCAACAACCATATTTTGAGCCTCTCAAGGCTTTAAATACATTTTGAAACAAGATCCCAACAGTTAACTCCCCAAACTTCCCTTTTAACAACTTTTTAAAAAAGTAAGTATCTATTACATGACAACTTATATTTTCAAACTTTGTAACCTATAAACAATTTTCTCCAAAGGACCTCTCCAAGTCTTTATTACATTACAAGTGGTCTTATGAGACCTTATTAGGACAAAATAAACTCAAAAATACTAGCATTAACCTACTAATCATTCAAATGATCAAAAATTGATGTTGTGGTGTTTGTGGTGTAGGTGCTCCTACACCATACACCCCCCCTAGAAATTACTCATGCCTCATGAGTTGTCCTTGAATCCACTGTCTCCAAGCTTCTTGCATGCTCCACTGGTTCACAAAACCATTCCACTGGTTCATATAGACTAGAATTACAACCTGCCCTATACAATTAGTATTTTGGAATGTGTTCACATGTGCATTTATCTTTTCTTTTGTTCTCAGACCTGCAATCAGTCTATTATCTTTCCTCTGCCCAACATTTGAGTGTTTACCATGTTCTGCACCTACAAACAAACTTGTGTTAGAATTTCTTTGATTTGACTTCACTTGCCTCTCATGTACATGCCTTCCACTGTCCTTAATACTCTGTGTTTTTTGTCCTTGATTGTCTGCTCTATCAAGATGCCTTGGCACTGTCATATCAGGCTTTCCACTTACTATACCTGCAAACTTCACTTGGTTCTCAACTCTGCTCTTAACCACGGGACATTCAATGCTTCCTACCATCACACTGTCATGCAAACTCACTGTCATTGCCTTTTGTACCCCTGTTTCAAACCTCATACCTATTGCCCCTGCATTAGCAGACTTAGGACTGATTACATGATTAGATTTCTTATCTTCCTTTACAACATTCAGGGACTCTTTCCTACCACACATTATGACCTTTTTCCTTACCTTTCTCATCTTCTACCCAATGGGTCAAAAAAACTTATGACCATCTTTCATAATGGTATACTTATTTTCTCTTCCATCATACATGGCACTCCTATCATATTTTCATGGTCTTCCAAGGAGTATGTGGCAATAGTCCATTGGAAGAATGTCACAAACAACACTGTCCTTCTAATCACCAATTTGGAAATCTACAATAGCTTGCTCATTTACTAACAAAGATTTACCATCACTTAGCCAAGATACCTTGTAAGGAAAATCACGAGGAATCCTTTTCAAGTTTAACTTATTCACCATTTCACATGAAACGATATTTTTAGTTGAACCAGAATCAACCACAACTTTACATACCTTCCCCTTACTCTTGCAAGTAGTTTTGAATAACATCTTCCTATGCAATGGCTCTACTTCCTTGGAAGTCTTCAAAAGTTTCTTATGCAGTATCAAAGCTTCTCCAACTTCAGGGTCTGTAAGATGGCTTGATGAACCAGTGCTCTCCTCTTCATCCTCTTGCACAAGTTGAACCCTTTTATCACCTTTACTTCCACTTGATGAAGCACCAATCTTCTCAAGACATTTGAAGGATGGCTGGCCAAATTCATTACAAGTGTAACATCTACCTGAAAACACATTGTTAGAACTCCTACCTCCTCCAAAGCTGCCCCTAGTGCCTCTCCATCCACCTCTGAAATCGGATTGCTCTTGCCCTTTCATGGCATCTTCTTGGTTATTAGTGTTTCGCTTTGGATTAGGCATAGATCCTCTTCCTCTTGATGCATTACCTCTGCCCCTAGCTACTTTGTCTTTCCTTCTCTTCATTTTCTCCTCCACCTTGATTGTCATTTGATAGCATTCCTCTACATTCCTAGGGTTAGCCAAAACCAATTCATCTTGTATGTTTAACCTCAAACCACCCATATATCTTGCAAATTTTTCATCTTCATTCTCATGATGACCAGACCTTAAACTTAATTTATAAAATTCCTTAGCATAAGACTTAATGTCCATTTCCTTTTGTCTTAAGCTTTGCAATTTCTTAAACAATTGAACTTGATGATCCTTGGGTAAGAATTTACCTTTGATTTTTGATATCATATTAGATCTCATGAGGTAATTTTATACTTTCCTTGCTTCCTCCTCTCAGATTGAAAGTAATCCCACCATACCAAAGCATGGCCTTGCAAATTTGACTTTGCAATCCTTACTCTTTGCTCCTCAGGAACCTCATCACATTCAAAATGGTTATCTAATGTAGCAATCCAGTCAAGTAGTTCTTCATCATTTAAACTTCCACCATATTTAGGAACATCAATTTTTACCCTAGGCTTTTCATTCCTTATTGCCTTCACCAACTTTGTAATTATTTGGTCCTCTGGATCAAGTTCTTCTTCCATGTCTTCAAACTCTTCATCTTCCTCTTCTTCTAACTCACTCTCTTCCACTTCCCTTCTTTTGTTTGTCTCCAATTCTATGATCCTCTCCTCCAACTCTCTAATTTCTCTTTCATGCCTTTCTTTCATCTCCCTTATCTCTTTAGCCATACCTTTGTTCTTTGGAGGCATCTTTGAACACCAAACTCTTCACTTCTTCCTTGCTCTTCACAACCTGCAAAATGCAAACCAATCTACTCCCTGATGCTCTGATACCACTATGATGCAGAGCCAAGGTGGAGATCACTCAAAACAATGGAAATGTCAATTATAAATCAAAGAACTCTTCTTTATAATGTATTCAGCCTAATAGGCATCAACTCACCCTCGAGGGTCTCAACCCCTCAATCTTGCAAATAAACAACAAAAATTCACCAAGACCCCTAAAAATGCCTTCAAAATTCATACAATGGCAATTAGATCAATTCAAAACAATCTCCAAGTCAGGTTCATTGAAATCCACAAAACTCATCATTTGACACAAGCTTCCCTTGTAGTAGTGGAAACCCTGTTTTTCAAAATTTTGGCTAGACTTTTCCAAAACACTTTAGAAAATATTCATTGATTAAAATACCCATTTCAGAGATACTCAACATGCTAGAAAACCAGATACACCTTCTTTAGACCAAACACCTCAAATTTGTGTTTTTCATAGTTTTTAGCCTTAAATTAGGCCATTTTTACAAAGGGTCTACGTCTAGATCTCCACCCCGGACTTCCTAACCAAAAAAAATTCTTGAATAAAGTTCCAAAACCAAGTATTTTTTAGGTATTATGACCCCAAATGCTCAAACAAGCCCCCAATGCTAAAACCCTTCTTGTAGCCTAAATAACTAGGGTTTTAGGGCACCCTTATTGAATCTCCATCTTCCCAGCCACTCCTAATCAAAAAAATGCTTAGAAACCTTTAAATAGGTCCAATCATGCTTAGGGAATACTCACTTGGACTCTAACAACATTTTTTCATCATTTCATAGGTTTGAACCCCCATTCTTGAAGAGGAAACACACATTTCCTACCCCCTATCTCATCCTTTAAGCCAAGGGCTCACTTTCCCACACCTTCTACTTCCAAAATACCATTCCCTACATCCTAATACATCATCCCACTAAGTTACAATTGAAGACAATAGGTGGGATGATGGTTATGCCATCAAGACAACCACAAAACTTTAAGGTTGTTTAAGAACCCGATAAGGGAAATTTGATGGATTTAGGCCCTAAAATTTTAATACAAACCCTTCCAAGACACCAAATACCAGTTAATACATACATCTACTGATATATTTAAGAAATAAATGCATTTGGAGCCTGTACGGCTTGCACATAGTTAGAAAACTCAAAAAAATAGTGAAATCATATGAAAACAAAGCAATTCCAATGTTTATTTTATTCTCCTTGTCTTCAACAACCATATTTCGAGCCTCTCAAGGCTTTAAATACATTTTAAAACAAGATATCAACGGTTAACTCCCCAAACTACCCTTTTAACAACTTTTTAAAACACTAAGTATCTATTACATGACAACTTATAGTTGCAAACTTTGTAACCTATAAACAATTTTCTCCAGAGGACCTCTCCAAGTCTTTATTACATTACAAGTGGTCTTATGAGACCTTATTAGGACAAAATAAACTCAAAAATACTAGTATTAACCTACTAATCATTCAAATGATAAAAAATTGATGTTGTGGTGTTTGTGGTGTAGGTGCTCCTACATCATTTACTTCTACCTAGTTGAGTGAAAATGCTTTAAATGTATGTATTAATGCTTTATGTATTTTGGAAATATAATAAATGAATTTTTTATTCAAATTTCTATTATAAAATGATTATGTCTATGAAATATATGATGCAAATGGTTGTAATTGATTCAACTAACTACTATTGCAATGTTTTAAGTTGGATGCAAGGACAGATTCAATCCTCTAGAAGAGAGGGGAAGTATCACTCAAGAGAAGAACTTGGTCTGGTAACCCTTAATGAGCCTAACTGAGCTTTCACACACTCACCTCTAGTCTAGTGATGTCGAGTCAATAGTTTGGGAAATATTAAGTTATCCTTAGCCTTTCTTGAGTGTGGTTTAGATGACGTTATGATCTTATTTGTGAATGTTTTGAATTCAAGTTATGTGATTGAGTTATTTGTCTTGTGTGAGTTTTTCCTTATGTGTTTATATTTAAATCAATGAGATATATACATTATATATATATATATGCATTTGTAATAAACTCATACACGTGAGTAAATACGTGCATGAGTATACATAGATAGATGTATCTACACATGCTCAAGGATGAATTACACATATGCATGGGAATATCGATCGAACAAAAGGAACATATATATATATACTTTGTGTATATATGTTGATCGATAAGAATTGTAAATATATGTGTTTTAATAGATCAAAGCATGGTATATATATATATATATATTAATATACGCATATGTATTGACGATGGGAAACATTTGTACGAGTATATTAATATATATACATATATATATGTATATATATATGCATTTATTATTACACAGAATATGTAAATATGTATGTGTATTCAAATATTGAATAATGTGAACTTGTAAATCGAGATATATGTGTGTGTGTGTGTGTATACACATATATACATATATACATATTATGTTTTTGAAAGAGGAAAAAACGGGTTTTACAGGAACCCGAAACTACAAAGTTTACAAAATAAAGAGAAAGCCAATAAAGACAACATAGACAGAAAGGTTGTTAAAAAACAATAGTAAACAACCACAGCCATCAAAAAGGCCAACGAAGGCCATAGAACAAAAAACCAGCCGAAAAGC
Source organism: Sequoia sempervirens (assembly GCA_007258455.2). Classification (NCBI taxonomy): domain Eukaryota; kingdom Viridiplantae; phylum Streptophyta; class Pinopsida; order Cupressales; family Cupressaceae; genus Sequoia; species Sequoia sempervirens. The sequence goes on along the minus strand of VDFB02000017.1, from coordinate 1,014,657 downwards.
CAGCAGCAACTAAATTTGTGTCTTTAAAAGATCAGCAGTCTCAGCTTCTAGCTCATTCATATCCTGAACGCCCCTCTTTAAGATATGAACCATCTGTGTAGTGGGAGGATCTTTCCTTTTGAGGCTGGCCCGATTCCTTTTAGAAATACCTTGGTCCTCAATCTTGCTTTCCTTTTTCGCTTCCAAGTCAACAACCAGCGAACCTTGTTGCATTTTTTCCAGCTTTTCGGACATAGCGTTGATAATAATGGCATTGTGCCTAGCCATTTTATGGTTTTGTTCCACTACAATTTTCAAGTTATTTTTAATTTTAACCATTTCCTCTTCCAGAGACTTATACTTTTCCTCATTGTCTCCACCTTTCTTACCAGTGTTGTTCTTATTTCGTTTCCCTTCTTCATTGTTGAGAGTGGCCAGCTTCATATATATATTAAAATAGCTTCATATATATGTATGCATATTATGTTATGTATATATAAAATATATATTAAATATATGTTATTAATGATTTTAAATAGCGCTAAAATTTTTATAGCGTGAATATCATACAAAACACAACATCTACTATATACTAAGCGCGACTTATACATATGGTATAAAGCGTTGAAACAAGGGAATTGCACAGTATTATATGGTATCACATAAACATATAACATAGCATGAAGTATTTAAAGTGTTGGGTAATGAAAACTAAAAGTAGCGCTAATATATGGCACGTGGATATAATGTAAAACATAGTATGAATATAACTTGGAAGAATTAGTCAAATACTGTGAAGAAAGAATGAATAACAACGCATAAAGAGCTTCAACCTTGTCTTTGCAAACAATAGCCAAATGAATAGGGAACATGGTAAAATATGTGGCGCCAAAGTATGAAGTGTTCTCATCTTTTAGAACTCTATTTTACAATTGATAACCTGTGTATGAGGCAAGTGGAATAAGAGAATTAGTCAAGTATGAAGCTAGATGGGAATGGTCGACCTATAGAAACATTATCCTTGCATTTCTAATTGAAACACTTTGTTGTCATGAGACTACAATGACTGGCTGAGAATGAGCAAATAGTCATCATTTTGAGTCAGCCACCTTGAACCTTGCTAGCTGAGTCAAACCTTTGAGTGTGAGAAGTGGAAAATAAGAGAGCTTATTTGTAGCCTTATAATGCTCAAGATTTTGTATAAATAGAGGAGCATTCTTCTTCCTTTGGGATGCATAATTGCATTCTTATTTTTTTATTTTTCTGAGAGATACTTTGTTGTATTTCTAAGTTGTGAGTTTGTGAGGAATTTGAGAGTGAGTTAGTAAGAATAGATTGAGATGCTTTGTGAGAATTTTTCAAGGGAAGTTAGAAGCTAGAGAGAAGTTGAGTTTAGAAGGAATTGCAAATTGTTTTTGGAGAAGGTTGTGCTAGGAAACCTAATTTATCAATTGGAGCTATCTGATTACGGGCATGCTAGTTTTCCACTTTGTTTTATATTTTGAGTTGGAAAGATTGCATGATTTTATGTGTTTTGTTTGAATTGATTGGAAAGATGAATTTAGATGCTTTATATGATTATGTTTATTTACTTCATGAAAAGTATGTAAGATGCTTGAAGAGCTATGTTGGTTGTTAAACCCATAAATGGGGAATATATTAGCATATTATATATGTAGGAAAGAGTATTTGAGTGTTTACTATAAACTACATTAAGACAAGCTTATAGTTTGGTTTGTGAAGAAGTTTGTGAAAGTCTGATTTATGATTTAGATGGAATTACTATAGTCGAATGTCTTAGTAAGAGAATATAAGTTATTCCCAAGGTTAGGATAATCTAGTGAAGGGGATAGACTATGCATAGAATATGTGTGGTCATTACAAATCAAGCTAGGAACATGTGTGAATATGATGACTCTCACTAGAAATAACTGAGTGTTGAAATCTTTGGCCAAAGTAGTGTAAGTTGCCACTGTTTGCACTGTCAATTCACTGTGATCCAGTTATGCATGCTAGTTCGGGATTGCCATACATGTAGGTTGTAGCCACTATATGGAAAAGTTCTGGTTTGTAGGACACAACAACAAACTCAAGAAAGGCTAGTATTATGGGGTTACCAAACCAATCTCTTTGTCGAAGGGTAGGGTCATCTTACCATTAGGTAGATGTGTGGGGGACCACAGTAAGTCTGTGGTTGGCAGAAAAATGCTTGATTGATGCTTCTTCTCATTAGTTGGTGGCCAAGGATTGAAGGGGGATTAGCTAGACCATCTGTATTTCTACTACTAGAAGCTCAAAAGAGCTATGTATGTACTCTTGTATCCATTTATATGGAGGATTGTAAACATGAAATTATTGAATATGAAATCAGTACTTTGGAAAAAAATGTGATATTACAATGAAATGCAATGGAAGTTTGGAATAGTGTTTATTTCAAATGTGCATGTTTTCTTTGTTTTAGAAAATAAAAATTTTATTGCTATGTGATGGCATCATTGTTTATTCACTTATGGTTAACATAGGAAATTTTTTAGTAGAACATTGGGGTTATTACAAGAGGATATATTCTATTAGGCCAACCTTTGAAAATGTGTGCATAAGATTGAAATAGCAAGCAAGTAGCCTATATTGATGTATGTAGGTTTTTTACTCCTTTTAGTACACCAAATCCAAATATATTGATTGGTCATTTAATGCTTTAGGATGAGAAAAGATGGAGAGAATGCTTGAGGATGACAAATGAATGTCCATGGATCCTTTTAAATATTTGTACAAAACATTAAATTTTACAAAATGTGTGCTTAATTGGTTTAGGGTGGGAAAATAAATGGTGACAATCAATTAATATTTTAATTTTAATTTTGAAAAGTTAAGGGTTAAATTTGTGATTGCATTGTCAACTATATAATCACATAAATGAACTCGAGGGGATAATCAATCAAATCCATATAGATAATAGTCATATTAAGACAAGTATAAATAAGTATAATGAATGTAAGATTTAAATGAATGATAATAATATGTATGTACCAAAATAAATTTAAAACTAAATTTATAAAAAGTGTGTATAAGAATAAACAAACTCAACTACATACAAAAATGATCATTTATCAATATGTACATATTTATATAAAAAAAAGCTAAAATAAACATAAAATTAAATTAAAAATAACATAAATATACAAATTTGAGCATTACACAATCTAAACAATAATAATTAAAAAAAAAACTATAAACATATTGAGAACGTAGATTAAGGAATGAATTCAATTATCCACATTTCAACTTCGGTACAAACGTCTTGGTCTTGTTTAGGAAAATTGTGGGATGGAAAAAGGTCCCACCGAGATTTGAACTCGGGTTACTGGATTCAGAGTCCAATGTCCTCACCACTAGACCATGGGACCTTATGTTGAACAAAACGAAAATATTGGTTTATATTAGTATATATTTTTCGATAAGAACATATCCGTCATCACTTATTTGATATTTAGTGGACCTAAAAGATAGATTAAATCGAGCTAAATTAGCAATTGCTGCAACTCGAAAGGAACGCATTTTTGTTACAAGGCGTGGACGAGGGCTGAGGATAAATAAAACGGCACAGGATTTCCAGAAGTTTAATTTAACTAAAAGCATTACAGCTGGTGCGATGACCGAGTTGCTCTGCTCCAGAATTAATGTTTCATCTAGTAATTGGATTGCATTTAGAATTATTTGCGTGCTTTGTTGTTTTAATGGATAAATTTCGATTACATTATCAAAGTAGTTAAATTCAGTCGGATTTGAACTTTGGTGGATGGTGTGATAAAAAATATTCAAAGGATTTGAATCTTGGTGGATGGTGTGGTCAAAAGAATATATTATCATTCCAAATAATTGAGATTAGCCCCTTCAATAAGCTAAAAAAGTCTATTAGAAGTTAGAACTTGTAAGAGTGTGAATCGATTAGCTCAATTGTATGTCATTTCTATAACATTTGTTTACATCTATTAATGGTTGTAGATTTCGTGACATATTTTTTCATTCCCACACTTCTCATCCTTAGATAGATTCTTAAATTTATATCATGGATTCTTATGGTCCTCTTGTCCTTCGCATTTATTCATGCTTCCCTAAATAAATTTGACATGTTTATATACACTTCATGAGAAAAAATATAGTCTTTGGAGAACTCAAGGCATGGTGATTATGAAGATGGATGGTGTAGCAAGTAATGTTCTTCTGCAAGTTAGATACAAGATAAAACCCCTATTTGAAATTGAAAAATATAAGTGTTTGTTTAAAAATATGATCAATATTAATGAAATTCAATAAATTTACTATCAAAATGATTGTTTGGTTAAATAGAAACAACATGTGGCTTTTAAATTTCAAAATTTGATGATTTTATAGCTTTCTATGACTATTTATGTTTTATGGTGCTACTAGAAAAACCACTTGTTTCATATCAAAATTATTAATGGGACGCTCATGGTGATTTAAAAAAAAATCTCAATAGACAACAATTTCATAATCACTAGTGTGATTTTAAAACTACCATGATGATTTTGCAACCACCACTAAATATCTTGTGATCACCATGGCTTTTAGAGGACTATCATAGTAATTTGACACAATTGTGATAGTTACAAGATTCCCTTGAATCGTTGTGAGTATCCTATTGAAAATATTACCATGAAATATATGGTTTTACTAATAGCATCATCAAATCTAAATAATCTTAAAAATTTCAAAAAAAAGAAATTTGAAATTTGAAAGACATGTACTTATTCTATTTAACCTAACAATCATTTTGATAGTACATTTATTGAAGCCCATTAAAAATAATCTAATTTTTAAACAAACATATCTTTTCATTTCAAAAAAGGGTTTTGGCTTGTATCTAACTTGCAAAAGAATATGACTTGCTACATCATTCATCTCCATAACCACCATGTCATGAGCTCTCCAAACACTATATTTTTTCTCATAAAGTATATAAGCATACCAAAATTAGTTAGGGAAGCATGATTAAATGCCAAGAATAAGAGGGTCATAAGAATCCATGACATAATGAAAAGGATCTATCTAAGGATGAGAAGTGTAGGTTCGAAAAATTATGTCACAAAATATCCAAACCCTAATATATGTAAATAAATGTCATGGAAATGAGATACAATAAATTGTAAATCAATTCACCCTCTTACAAGTCTAACCTCCATGAGGTTATTTTTGAATCATTCTCAAACATATTTTATCAATGGAGAAGGAGGCTTGGGTGTTGTGTAGGCAGGTGAATCATCACTTGACATGTGTGGCTGTCCTAAGCCCTATTGGCTTCGTTTATTGTGCAAAATTGGTGTAATTTTCAATGCATGTCTTTGTTTCATTTTATTCCTTAGACCATAAAATCTTTATTCATAGGATTTTCCTTTGTTTGGTGGGTACCCAATTGTTCTAGGGCTTTTCCTTGTTAGATCCTCACTCATGTTTTTTGCTTAGTTCATAGGTGTCATTGAAGCTCAGTCGTGGTCTCGCACAAATGAATTGATTGTGTTTGTGCATGATTCTACGAGTGAGGAGGTTTCTTTAGGAGGGGAGAATGATAGCTAGAAAAATGAAGGTCAATTTTTTTTTAAAGAAGTCTTGCAAGTAGAAGACTCAAAGAGGTCATTCAAAGATGCAGAGTTCTACATGGGAGTTAGAGGAGAATGTAGAGACATGGCATCAAAGGTAGAAACTGTTTAACAAGAAATAGTGAAGGAGGTAAGGACCCCCTCTTGCCTCAAGTCCTTAGGGTAGACCCAAATGAGGAAATGTTGAAATTTGTTAAAAAAGAATCTCTAGGTTAAAAAAAATACTACAACTTTCTTGGCTTGCATGGATTGTAATAATTTATCAGGGAGGATTTTTTTGATAATTGGCTTTTGAATGTCTAGGAAAAGAAACTTGGGGTGTATTATTCATTCTGTAGAATGATTCAAAGAGGATTATTTGTGTAGACATGCAAAAATTCCTAACTCGTATCACACATTCTTAATCTTGCATTTTCATCATTAATATTGATTTTATCACTTTCATCACTAATTCCCCTTTTAACATCATTTTTCATTTATTAGTCTATTTCCCCTATTAATTAAGTAATTTTGAATTATTTAATTAATTCATCATATTTCATTAATTTTCCTCTTATCACCCTTAATTGAATAACTTTTAATTATTCAATTAGCCATGATCTAATTTTCTTCTAATGTCTCATGATTAAATAATTGTTATTATTTAATTATCTAATTCCCCCCACTTGCATCGAATATTCTTTTTTAAAATAAAAATATCTTAACTTCCTCTTTCATGCTCAATCATTCATTTTCTTGATCTAATCTTCACCCTTCATTTCAAAATATATTAAACCAATTTCCTAAAATTATGGAGATATTTTGAGTTCACACTAATCTTGATCCTTCATCCTCCTTGATCTACTCTCATCTATTGATCTCAAGATCTATTCTCAACCATTGATCTAAATCATGTGAATCTATAAAATAACCTTCATCCCTCCATAATTAGAACCTAAAATTCTTGAGCAAGATCATGTCATTTTGAATCTTGAGCATTTGAGCAATTTTACAATCTTATCTAGGTCATTCGTGCTTTTGCAATCACAGGAGCTAATGATTGAGAAATTCAACACACCATCAACTATTCAAAATGGAATGCTAGGTTTGCAATTGTTTGGTTTTTATGTTTTGAATCTGATTTTCATTACTATATGTTGATTTCTAACCTTGTTTGCATTATATTCCATTTGTAAGTGGGATTTGATCATTTTCTTGATTTGGATATCATGAATTCTAACCCTAGTTGTATAATTCATGCTTCATTTTCATTTTCCACTAACCCCACTTCACATTTTGGTACACCTAGTGGGACCCACATCCCTGATTTGATCTTTTCTTGTCAAGTTTTGATAATTTGCAAGTTATAGTGACGCATTTGGCTATCACAGATTGTTGCATTTGATAATTTTTCTATGTCTAACAAGGTCACAGTACCACATTTGATAAAATTGGCACGTTTGATAGATCAACAAATTGTCATGTTTGAGGGTTTCAACACATTTTGTCTATGTTTTGTAGGGACTCTTGACAAATTGCCATGTCTATTTGTTTTGTCGCATCTGACAGGGTTACAGTGCCACTTTTTGAACGTATTGGACCACCTTTGCTGCACATTGCCACATCTGATAAAGGTACAGTGTCACATTTGACTATTTTGTCATGTTTGCTTTCTATATTTTTTTTCTTTCTAATTTTGCACTTTTTAGTTTGACCTAACCGTAACCCTAACGTGCTATATGTTTGTTGTTTGTGTTCTTTGATCTGACTTCTTTATGCAACATTTGTTGGGAGAACATAGCAATATAAACTACTAACTCATTTGTGGTGTAGGGTTTCGATTGGTCCAAGAGAAATAACTTGGACTTACTAACACATTTGTTGGAGGTTTCCTTATTAAAGAAGATTATCTTTTAAACTTTCATGCTTTGGATTTCTAGATTAGATCATATTTCAAGTTAGTGTTCTAAAATTAACTAAGTGATTGTTGTGTCTAGTAGACTTGAGTGTATGTATCCTCTCCCCTTGCACTTCATGTGATCTTGGGTGACGAGAAATGTCTCTAGTATGCTTTTATTTCTTTTACACCAAAGGAGTTGTCTATGTATCCTCTCTCCTTATGCTACGTGAGATCTTGGGGGATGAGAAATAACAACATGAATCCTTCCTTTATTGTTAGGAGGCCTGCCTAGGGATTTCATCACCTTAGGGTTCGACCTCAAGCACATTTTTCTAGTGGGCTATATTAAGGAGCGAGAGTGAAAGTTATATCTCAATCCACTCATGACATGTTAGGTGTTCCTTCATGGTCCCAAGTGATTCTAGACACAAGGAGTTGAGATTTTGATCTTGTGTTTGTACATGTGGTGGTGTTTACGGAGTACCTCCACTATGAACCCATGTTATTTAAAAGACTAAGACCTTTTGGCCATTGAACTATAGTGGTGCAACATGACAACATCATCGCATGAAGTTACTATGCACATATTGTCCTTGGTTGAGGTGATTTGGTGTCTTGTTAGGACTTTGTCCTTTCAAAGTGATGGATTTCAAGGTGGTACATGACCTTGGCATACCCTAGTCACCCACTCCTTGGATTTTTATTAACACGCAAGCGTGGTGGGCCTACTATAAGGAGATAACCTTTATTACTACCTAGGTTGTACTTATTTGATGTGTTTTCAATTGAACTAAGCATTAGTGAGCTTTGTGGAAGAAAGCTTATGAAAATACCTTCTCACCTGGGGTTGGTCCTACCTTTTATGTCATTTGTTTGTATCACTTTCTCTTCAAACATAACTCATATTTTTATGCCTCAATTTTTCTAAAACTTTCACTAAACACTAAAACAGTCATACTCGTGTTTGTCTGTCACAATTTTCCACTTTTGCACAGATCACTACTTTTATCTGTGCATATCACCTCTTCTATCACACATATTTCTGCTATAGCCTATTCTTTTGCATATGCTTTCCCTTTATTTCACCAGTCCAAATCTGCAAATTACCACTTTTGAATATATTAACATGTTTGTTCTCTACATATTGTTGCATTTTCCTATATCATCATGTTTTCTTTGGGGGCAATGTGACACATTTATCCAGAGTGCCACGTTTGTCTGTAAAATTTGTTCTTCTCAGACCTACAATTTTTTGATCATAAAATTGTCATAACTTGTCATCCTGAAGCTGGAAACATCTGTCATAATAGACCTAACAGTCCTTTTCATCCTCACACATCTGAACTATCCTTTTGACTTGGTTTTCCTAAGAAATGTCATTATAATCTTTTGGAAAAACAAAAAATCTTATCACACATCCTTAGACATTAGCAACCTCAAACAACATCAGTCTTATCAGACCATCCTTAACATCCTTTTTTAAAAATATCAAATGAACCTTTCAAACATCAACTCATGTCAAAATCAAATCGATCATCATGCTAGTGTCTTTCGATCACATCCATCCTCATCTTGTTAGCTTGGTGGAAATGTCTCCCCTTTAGGTTTACAAATCACCATCATCTACCCTTGCTTGTACTCTTTATACTAGTCCAAGTAAATACATCAATCCAACTTTTCACCAACATCTTGAGATCTAGCACAATCTAATCAACTTTATCATCATCCTTTTTTCTAAAGGATAAACATCAAATCCCATCAACTTTGGTCATTATCCTTTTGTCTAAAGCTTAATATATCCAATTCAATCAACTTGAACATCATATATTTTGGTCCAAGAGACTTGTCAACATATCCATTGAATCCACTTTGAAATCTAAATTCAAACAACATCATCGCACACTTGCCATTATCTCAATCTTTCATCCTTAAGGTCTTTTGTGAGTTTATGACAACCACTAGATCACAACACAAGAAGAACATACAACACAAGAACAAGAGTTGCAGCCTATCTCTTTTGATCACAACAACAAAGGCTTTCAACTTATCAAAACATGGGATTCACATGAAAAGGTTGCCTTGACGTACGTGAGCAAGGTATGACATAACCTCTTATCTCAAAAAAGCGTAAGAAGAATCATGGGCTAGGATATGGTTTGTTGGACAATGTTACTCCTAACACTGGTAATACCTTTTGTGAGGAGGGCCCATCCTCTCATGTGGTTAAGGCATCTAATGATGGTGATTCCATCAAAGACTCTTTCACATGTATATCACTAACCTATTTGAGAACGCCTTCATAAATACCATTAGGACCCTTTCATTTGACCAACCATCCTAGAAACATGAACTTCAACTTGTCTATCCTCAATTGATTGATTGGGACCAACAACAAGCACTAGTTTTAGACATATTCCAAAATGATGAAGCTATTGTTGAGTTTATGGGACTAAGAGATGGCATACCATCCAAAGATCATAAGGGAAGCTTTGATATAAAACTTTGTGAAGGAACATACTTTGGAGGTGAGATTGTGTCCTTCCATAAAAAAAGTAAAAATATAAAAAATCAAAAGGAGATACCCTAGTGAAAACTATAATGTGGCGATATCAGATCATAAAAAAGAAAAAAATATTGGAAATAGGATGCCATTTAATTGCAAATCCTAAACATTAATTATTTCATGTATCTTCCAAGTTCTTGGAATGTGTTCAACAACACTAAGATTAGGATGAGATTAATATTTGATGAAATAAATAATGAAATTGACATTTGTAGTTATTCCTAAATAATAGGAACATGTGGGTGCACACATGGTAAGGTGACACTCACCTTGAGTTCAGTTAACTATTCAGAGTAAGAGATAACACTTATAAATGCATGTAAAGATCCTAGGAGTTAGGATTTGATGTTTGCATTCATGAAGTTCAATTCAATTCAGTTCAAAATCAATTTAGTTTAGTTTAGTTTAGTTTAGTTTAGTTCAGTTATGGTTCAGTTATCTTCAGTTGCATGCAAGTGCATGTTGCATGCGTGTTGGTTATTTTGAGTTTCCTGTAGTTAGATTCAATTAACTTGGAATGCATGGCTAACAACTTGAGTTGTATGACAGATAACATGGACTACCTCTAGTTAACAGGGGATGACCATTCTTGCATGAATGGTGTTGAGTAAATGTTTCAGTTGACAAGAAATCACTTGGAGCCAACTTGGGTACCCAAGATACTTTCTTGGATTTACCTCTTTTGCATGTTGAGATATTTCTAAAGGCTCAGTTAAGTAGGATTACTTATGGGCGCCAACTTTGAGGGAGAGCTTTGGAATTATCAAGAAAATGAAGGTTGAGTTGTGACTTCAGTTTGGGACGCCCAAATGGATGAAGCACATGTTTTAGTATTGTTCTTCATGAGATAACCCTATTTGTATGAGATATGGCGTACCTTTTAGGGATAGGGCTTGAGCATTGTAATTGTAACTCGTGTTGAGTTTACAAAGATGATTAAAGCCTATATATCTCAAGCAAGTTGAATAGAGTTGTTAGAATTGTTATTGTAGGTGTGAAGAAGATTGGAAAAGATAAAAGAAGCATTCTCAAACAAGAATTGAAGCGATTGTAATTCAGAGATTGAATAATAGAATAATTCTTGGTGGAGTTTTTTCCCAAAAGGGTTTCTCCATGGTACATCTTGTGTAATCTTTCTAATATCTTGTCTAGTTCTTCTATCAACTTCTTTCTACATTCTACAATAGTAAAATGGATTAATCAAGATAATCACCCACAAATAATATATGTAACAAAGAAAAAGCTTACTTAGATCAGCAATATTAAAGTTTTACAGAGTATTAAGCTAAGAAAACACCTCATTTTTCAACAAAAATAAAGGTTGTATCTGAGGGTGAAAACCTCCTTGAGGCACCTGAGGATGGAGGATTTGATCTCCCAAGTAGCGCCCAATACCAAGAGAGATCAATAGTGCTAGTAGAAGAATCTAAGAAAATAAATGTGGGAACATCAAATTCACCTAATATCACCTTCTATGTAGCTTCTTTGGATCTTGAGGAGAAGAATAACTTCACATGATCTTTCTTAGAGAACCATATGATCAACTTCACTTGGTCCTACACTAACATGCTTGGATTAGACACATCCTTGGTGGTGCATCACTTGACAGTTTTTCCAAGATCAAAACCAGTAAAATAAAAGCTTCATAAAATACATTCGTAAATAGCACTTTTGGTTAAAGTGAAGCTACATAAACTCCTGGGTGTTGGTTTCATTAGACCAATCGATTATCCTGAGTGGGTATCAAATCTCGTTCCAGTCTCCAAACCCACTAGGGGCATAAGGATTTGTACTGACTTTAGGGATATCAATAAGGCTTGTCCAAAGGACGAGTTTCCCTTGCTAAATATAGACATCATAATGGATTTAACAATAGGTAACGAAATTCTCTCCCTCATGGATGATTTTTCAGGATACAATCAAATTAAAATAGCTCCAAAAGGCCAACACAAGACTGTCTTCACTTGTCTGTGGGGAACTTACTATTGGAATGTCATGTTGTTTGGACTTAAAAGCGTGGGAGCCACCTATCAAAGGGTGATGACCAATATTTTTCATGACATTTTTCACATCACCATGGAGGATTATGCAAATGATCTTCTAGAAAAATTTCAAACAAGACAAGTTCACTTAGATGCCCTAGCACACATATTTGACAGGTTAGAAGAGTATAAGGCATGCCTTAATATGAAGAAATGTGTTTTTGGCATCACATCAAGGAAGCTACTACAATACATTGTATCTCAAAGATGTATAGAAGTGGATCCTGCTAAGGTTAAGGCCATCATGCACTAGTACAAAAATAGAAATAAATGACTAAAAAAACTACTAAAAATTGGCCATGTGATCAGTAGTTTGGTCACATGACCATTAGTAGTTTATTGCCAGTCATTTATAGCACGACCAAATTCATGACTAAACTATTTTTAGTCATTTATTGGTTATTTTGATTGATCAATTTAGTCATTAATTTAGTCATTTGTTTAATCATGGTAGTCATTTATTTAGTCATGGTAATTGATTATTTATTCATGGTAATAATTTATTTAGTCATTCTAGTCATTTTTTTAGTCATGGTAGTCATTTATTTTAGTCATGGTAGTCATTTATTTAGTCATGGTTGTAATGCCCCACCATTCTACACACCAAACATCTTAACAAAACTGTAACAAATTTACTAATTTTGCAATAATTTTTTTTAAAAATTCGAAAGTCAATAGCAACATATCTCACTACTTACAACTATATTCATTGATCACACTAGCTAGAAGCAAAGGTAGAAATGATTCACTATTTTTTATCAATAGAGACTACTGACTTTGGGTTGGCTTAATGTACCTCTTACATTCCATCATGTTGAAATTTCCCCGCTCCCAATACCTATACCTGCAAGGTCTACATGACTTGGGACACACACAAGATCAAGGTAGTTAGCACATGATCACCAAGACAAGCTATAAAAATCAAATGGTCATTTACAATATCAAGAGAAAATGACAAGTCACAAATAAGACTCGGAAGAATAATCCTAGTGGCCCGACCTAATGCCTCAGGGGCTCATCGTTTGATGGCCTTTCCTACGTATATATTTCGTAGAGGCACCGTAGTTCGACAACATGAGTTGCTCCAGCTCATTTGACTCACCGACACCAGGTATTTCCATAAGGTTCAACAAATGACTCAACCTCATTCATGCTCATAACACACTTTCAATGATATACGCTAAAATATAAATTTCATACTATAAAAGTGGGTATGCAACCCTTTCTAGGGTCCATTACCCCAGATAGTTTTCTTAGTCGGCAGCCACCCACTTAGGTGAAGTCGAGTAGCAAAACCCTAGTTAAGGATATCATGGTGAAACAGGGAGTAGAGACCTATGTACTCATACTGATAACTAAACTCTTAGTTCCTAACTATTATTTTGCATCATCCAAAACATAACTAGGTTATGAGGTTGTAACACATAAACGAAGTTCCATACACAAGCATACTTGGTTCACTGTAACATCACAAATTAAACCACACATTACTGGGGTTTCTCCATAATTTTTGACCCATCACCTCCATAACATTCCTACACCCTTTTTATACTAGAAGGGCACAATGAAAATAGGTACTACCTAACCATTATTATACAAGATTAAATATGTCTCAATAATAATACATTCTACCAGGTATGAATTGTGAACTAGATTATATATAGATATTTTAATCCTATAATGTCATTTAATTATCAAAGAGGGTTATTCTAAGATCTTTGTTATATTATATCAGATGCATGAAAAGTAGCTCTAAAAATATAGGTGGCATAGGACTTAATTTATTTTCTTTCAAAGATGAAATGATGGTTGAACTTTAGTAAATTATTCCCTACAATTAGAGCGATGAGTAAGAGTGCAAAAACTCAAAATCACGATTCATAAATCTTATATTAAATAAATTAGATGTTATTCTCAATAATTAAACTAGACAATACTTATTAGTTACAAGTCTTGTGACTAGGTTAGTAGTCATATTATAAAATTCATAATCTATATGTCCTTAAGATCAGTTTTAATAATGGAATGAAAAGAAAAGGGTGTATATAAATTTGAATTTTATTCTGCCTTAGGAAGCATCAAGTTTAAACTTACTAGACAAAACAAAATAATCCGTACATTCACATACCTTAGGAATTTCACATATATTGATAAATATCTTATATTATTTAATTTATATAATACAAATATAATATTGTAGTTTACACAAATATCCAAACATAGAAGACATATTAGCCAATAAATATTTATTAAAAATAATAATTATCTACCTAAGGTTTTATCAAGCCCATACACCTTTCTCATTAATATATATAATTAAATTTTAAAATTTATTCATTAAATGATATATCACATTCTCATGATTATATATAAAGAGAAATTATTTTAAACAAATTATTAATTTCTTATTAGTATACCTATATCCCTAAGGAGGTCCCTTTATTCATTTTAAATTTAAAACCATGATTTTCATGTATAAACTTATATTAATTCCCCTCCCTTTTAAAATACCTTATTTTTAAAAAATATAGATCCTCTTCCTTTTATAAGGGAATAAGAATTTATTTAAATTATTATAGCTTATAAGTGACACTAATTGCCTTTTAGAAACCAGCTCAAAATTACCTATATGAAGTGGATAAGATATGCCATATGAACATATGATAAGATATTTTAATTTCCAAGAAATCTAACACTATGCCTTTTTGTTTTTTTTGTTTTTCACTACACCAATCCATTTTTCTTAGACTTCAAAAAGTGATGCAACCCTAAAGTAAGTGTTTTTGTTTTAGTATGAATTACATGTACAGGAGCAAGATGGCAGAGCGGCGGCCTCCACCATTTTTTCTGCATAGACATTAAGCTTCAATGCCATTATTTTTTTACCATCCCCCCAAAAAATGGAAGCTTAGACAAGGCCTGTGAAAAAAAACTCTCTAACAGTAAAAAAAATGGAGATACATGTGTAGGTTGGTAAGCCCTCCTCGAAGTTCCAGCTGGAGAGCATGCAGGTTGGAAGGGATTGCCAAAGTTTCCAGATGGACAACAAATGCAAGTTAATAACAAAAGTGGCAAGAATATTAATAAATTCAAACTTATTATAATTTTAAATGTTTCTACCTTTTCAAATATTTTTATTCAAATATCCAAGAATCTTAAAATAAGTGACCACATAACTGTTTATTTTCTTAAAGAATTAAAACCCAACAATAAGAAAATGCATTGTGCCACTCCTAGACAAAATAAAATAAAAATAAAATCAGCATAATAATGCTACATGTAATTGTATATATCTTCAAATAATAATAAGTAAACTGTCTCAATCATAATCGAAGAATATCACATCTATAAGTATTCAAGATTTAGAGCAATATTAAAAATATTAGGTTTGTAATTAATGAATTCACCCTTTTGTAAATTTTTAACCAATTTCTACAATTATTTTCCACTTGACTATTTGGCATTGCATAACCACCATCCTAATAATTCTCTCCCAATTTATCCTTTCAACTTTTATTTAGCAAAATACAAACTATTGATCAAAACTAACCAAGTAGAATGCTAAACTACTTAACTCTAGATGGGTACTAAGATCTTTTAGAATTATCTCATCCATAATGATAATAATTTCACTAAAATTGGTAACTTATATTATTTTAACTAGATAACTTATAAAAAAATAACTACAATGGATAATGATAACAACTTAACTATGATAATGTTTACCACAAGTGATAATGATAATTTCAACTAACAAAAGGATAACATTTTATTAATACCAATGAAGACCATTAATGATAACTACTTCATTATAAGTGTAATCTAGATTATCTAGAACTACATGATTATAAATTAAATCATAAATTGACTAGAATGGATAGTGAACCAATTCAACTTTGAATATTGCTATTAAATTTAAAATCAACTATTCATTTTATTTATTAATTCTAAAGACCAAATTCAATTTTAATTGTGTTAATTATAAAACTATTATCTTCAACAACCTAAGAATATTGTAATACAGTAAATTTTCAAGAATTTATTGATCTCAAATTATCACTGGTCTACCAACCCACCTATTAATTAGATAATGTATTCCAAGAGGCTATTGATTAGCTTGACGTGTTATATTGAATGTATCTATCTTGAATAGATTATAAAATAATAATAAATTATTAACAATTACTATAAAGTTAACCAAAACCATAATTCATAACCATTGTATTTATGACTCTATTTTTCAGCCTTATACTAATTGCATACAATATAACGTTAACTAGAGAATGTATGTGCATATAGACAACTAAATAACAAGGTGAGATCCAATTATACAACGTACACATAAACCAAATACATGAAGGTCACTAGCATAGCCATAGAAATCCGATAAGGTGAAATAGATAGTGAATCCATACCTTCTCTTTTCCATCTGTTGGTCAACACCTTACATGAACATATATCCCCTATCATATGAAGCATGTTTCCATCTTCTCGATTCCGCCAAGCCTGTGCTCAGATAACACTCAACCACCATAATTTGTGAATCATAGAAACATAAATGGAGCAACATAAGTTTACTCATACTCAACATATCATAAAACAAATAAATCATCTTAACTGCAATTTATATGGGATGTGACTCATATAGGGTTCACTTCTCACATCGTATTCTTTTTGAACTTCCATTTTAAATTTTACTATTCGCATATACTTGATTTCTATGTATATGTTTATAAAAACAAATTTATTTACCTAAGCCAATTGTTAATATGGCCATAGTAATTTCTTATCCTTTTCATTTACTACTTATGCTATAAGATTAATTTTACATTATAAGCATTTCCCCATGATTAAAATTAACACCGTCATATTTAATATAGTGTCAAATATCTAAAAGGCGAGATCCCTAAATGCATTCTAAAGAGTTGATTAGGTGACCTTACAATCGTAGTCATTTATTTTAGTCATTGTAGTCATTTATTTAGTCAAGATAGTCATTTATTTGGGTGAATCAGTGATTCAAGTTAGAAATAAAATCTAAATTAATCCTCATGAATTTATGCATATAAACTTCAAGTATAATAGATATTCAAATGTTGAAAGAAGCACCATGAAATGAAGATTAAAATGTTTGAACAAATATGATTGATTAAAATTTACTTCATTAAGCCTCACTAGAAAATCAATGGTTACAAAAATAATGTGCCTCACTAGCAACTTGGTTACATAAATAATGCCTTAGTACTTGGTTACATAAATAATGTACCTCACTGACAACTTGGTTACAAAAATAATGTGCCTCATTGACAACTTTTCTTAGTGACTCTTTTACAACATTTATTGAAGAATTAAAGAATTCAAAAAAGCATAAAAATTGAGTGTATCAATGAATTTCTTTTCTAGAAAGTTTCATTTGGATTTGAAACTCAAAATCCTTTACTTCTGCATATCTGCAAAAAAAATGAAACTAAACACCAAGGAAGAGATCTCTAGTTGTTCTGAGGGATTGTCATTAAACCACCAACTCACTACTCTGATGGATACTGCAAGTGCATCTCCTTTCTTAACTTTCACCATACGGTCATTCCTGATCCTGCATTTAATAACAATTGATGGAGATTTGTACCATTCTCATGACAAACAAATACAATAGAAAAATTATAGTATTTTCCTTTGATGGAGACATGTCATAATTTCTAAGACCACAACATACTGAAACAAAATGTTATTCAACCTTATAAATATTGGCCCTAAGATGATATAATGCATACAAACAAATACTTGATTGAATATTACAACAAGAAACACTGAAGAATCAAGTTTGAGAATTGCTATGCTTTTCTTCTTTCTCCCATAAATGAGATTCCCTCAAAGAAAATGTTTCCATAGGAGGGATTGGTTTTTTCGGCTCCTCCAAACTCTTCCTTGCTGGTATTCACCTTTCACTTCTCCAATTTGGTGAGCCGCAACCTGAAAATAAGGTTTCGACAAGGGTTTTAGAGTATGTTTATTAAAATGAAAATTATGACTGAGATCCTAATAATTAACACATTTAGGTTTTAACATTATGACCTACTTTACCCTGCGTAGTAATGTATATAGGGTTGGCCACCCAAAACATAAATACAAGTAAAAAGAAAACAAGAACAAAAGTAACGGGACAAAGTAGAAAAAAAATTCACACATAAATTAACCTTGCCAGGAAAAATTTGACCTCTAAACACTATTTATTCCTGTTGCATTAAAGTGTATTTAGTAAGCTAGAGGTATCCTATTCTACAATGTTAGCCTTCTTTGTGGTGAGCCTGAATGATGGTTCTATGCTTGTAGCACAACCATCAAACAATTGGGAGGAAGACAAGCATAGCGATTAGGTTAAATGTCTTAGATTTTCTATTTTTTATCCACCATGAATGCTCCATTTGGCTCCTTCAAACTCTTCCTCGCTAGTATTAACTTTTCACTTCTCCAATATGGTAAGTTGTAGCCTGAAAATAAGGTTTCGACGAGGGTTTTAGAGTATGTTTATTAAAATGAAAGTTTGGCCAAGATCCACTTCACATAAGGCGCCCTTAAAAAGAAAATTTTGCAAAAATTAAAAAAAAATAGAAGAAAATAGTGAGAGAGGCGCCAAATAAGATGGATCGGATTGCCACTATCCGTCACTACTCAATCCATCCTCCATCTGTCCTCCAGCTGAATCTATCCCTTCGACAATCTTTCACTTCTTCAATTCGACGACTTGCAGCCTGAAAATAAGGTTTCGACGAGGGTTTTAGAGTATGTTTCTTAAAATGAAATTAGGGAAAATCCAATAGTGATTAGGATCTCTTTGCTCTTGGATTCCATGGCAATGTTGATACTCTTAGATAAGGCAGTGTGTGATTCCTCTATGGCTGGTGACGATGGAGGGAATCCTAATATGATTTCCTCTAGTTCCGGTATGGCGCAAAATGGAGCTTTTAAACTGTAAAAGGTGAATGGGTGTTTGGAGAGGGCCCAAGAGCGGCTAATTTTAGTGATTCAATCAGAGTCGATTGTTGACGATGTGAATTACTATAACAATCATGTCCTGATTTGTAAGTTCTTGGGGATGAGGGTTTCTTTCCTTTTTCTTGACACATGGATCTAAAAGACATGGAATCTGGAAGGGGATTTTAAAATTTTGATGACTGCAAATAATTTTTTTATGGTGGATTTCTCATGCATTTCTTATCACAATAGGGCTTTTGAGGGAGGACCATACTTCTATAATCAGGTGGGTCTTTTCATAAAACAATGGAATGTTGGCTTTAACTCAGTAGAGGACTTACCATCTAAGATCCCAGTTTGGGTTTGACTTCCTCACTTGTCGCTTGAATGCTAGAGAAGTGACATTTTGCAGTCAATTGCTTTATTGTTGGGAAATCCTATTGGTCCTTCTCAACAAAATTTGAGTAAGAAGATCTTCTCTTATGCATAGGTATGTGTTGAAATTGATTTGAGTCACCCATTTCCTGATTCAATTGATATGACTATTGGGTCTTGTTCTTGGACTCAACCATTAGATTATGAGACACTACCTTTTAGGTGTAGATTGTGTCATGAGTATGGTCATCTTTAGCGGATATGCCCCCGTGTCTCTAGTACAAGTAATGCTCCTTCACAATCTAATTCGAATATGGACAAGGGTAAGGCTCCCATGCAAGGGGGGAGTGGCTAATAAAGAAGGATTTATTTAGGTTAAGTCTCGTAATCATGGTCAGGGCTAGAAGAGATCCTCAAGGATAGCCAGGAGGAGGAAACCTTTAATATATTTGAGGCATTAGAGGATTTGGTTTAGGAGGAAGGGTTTCAGGTGGACTTGTAGGCATCAGTTGGATCTTTGGGTGCAAAAGTTCCTGGGGAGCAGCCCTTGGTGATTCCTAGCTTTGTTCAGCCTAGTGAGTAGGGTCCTCAGGTGGATTCAGTTTTGTCTCTTTTGGCTCCTGACCAGGGTGTGTGTGGTTTGGTGGTGGAGGCTACTATTGGTTCTCCTAGTGTGGGTGATGTTCCCTTTGAGGTGTGAGGTGTTCTTGATTCAGGTAAAGCAAAGTCTTCTTCCCCAGCTTTGGTTTTGCAACAAAATCCCTTAAAAGGGGGGCTCTTGAGAAACCTTCCAATGTGGGTAGGAAAAAAGATCAAGAAAAGGTCAAGTTGATTGGTGAGACTTTGTTGGATTCGGGTTCGGTGAAGACTCTTGAAAATCACTTCTCCCAACCTCAGTGATGATAGTGCTTTCTTGGAATGTGAGGGGTATGAATAGCATCCCTAGACAAAAGGCTATTCAGGATTTGGTTCGTTTGCATTCTCCTAATGTGGTTTTCCTTCAGGAAACTAAGTTATCTGTTGATAGTATGTTGAGTGTGGCTTTGAGGATTTGGGGTTGTGGGCAATGCCAATGCATTAGGGTGATTGGTAGCTCTAGTGGGGTGGCATGTATATGGGATCCACAGAGAGTTAACCCTTTATGGTGGCTCTCGTGCAGGGGTTTGATTTCTTGTGTTGCTTCTCATTTTGAGTCAGGGGAGACAGTTCTTCTCTCTAACATGTATGCTCCAACCAACTTTCAGGGTAAAGTTCTAATGTGGTGCTAGGTCAGATATCTGAGGTCCTTAGATCCTTATCTTCCTTGGATTTTGTCTAGGGATTTTAATGTTGTCTCTTCAATGGAGGAGAAGAGAGGTGGTAGTGCCCGCTTGGAGCCTTCCTCATTGCTCTTGCAGGATAACATTTATCTCTTGCATTTGATTGATATCAAGCATGTTAATGGGATTTTTACTTGGAATAATAGGAGAAGTGGAGATGCAACTATTTCAGAAAGGCTAGATAGGTTCCTAGTGTCCAGTTTCTGGATGGGGGGCAAGTGGCAGGCTAGTTCTGAGATTTTGGATGGACGGGGCTCTGATCATTGGCTGATCAAGCTTACTACTAAGCCACCCAGGAGTTGCATAAAGCAGTCTTTTAAGTTTCAACTCATGTGGATTAGGGACGACTCACTTCATGATTTTCTTCCTGGCTGGTGGAGTCTTGGGAAGCCAACTTTTGGCACTACTATGTACTCCTTCTCCAAGAGGCTGTAGTATGTGATGTATAGGTTGAAACGTTGGAATAGGAAACACTTTGGGAATTTTTTTTATGCTAAGAAGAAGGCTCAAGCTCAATTGGACTCAATTACTAGGCATATTCATGACCAGGGTCTCATAAAGGAGCTTGGTCTACTGGAGGTTGTTGCGGTGAAGGGGGTTGAGGAATGGGAATTTAGGGAGGAAATCTTCTAGAAACAAAAATCTTGAATCGAGTGGCTCCAAGTTGGTGACCGAAATACCTCTTTCTTTCATTATTTTGTTAAGGATAGAAGAAAAGGTAGTGTTATTTCTTCTCTCTTGTCGTCAACTGGGGATATTATGTCTTCTTTTTCTTCTATTTTTGCCGAGTCAATTCATTTATTTTCTGCTTTATTATCAAAGGACTCTCTTCCTGTGGATATGGATGAAGCTATGATTTTGGATTGCATACCGTCCTTGGTCACCAAGGAAATGAATGATTCTCTGCTTAATCCTATTTCATTGTTAGAGCTTGAGAATGTTGTGTTCTAGATGAAAAAGGGAAAATCTCCTGGGCCGGATGGGTTTCCAGTTGAGTTCTTTCAAGAGTTCTAGGAAGTGATTAAGATGGACCTTTTGGAGGTGGTTCAAGAATCTTTCATGAGTAAAAAAATGCTAAAATCTATGATTGCTACTTTTCTTGCTCTCATACCAAAAAAGGAAGGTGCTAATACTCTGGATCTTTTTAGGGAAATTGCTTTATGTAACATTGTGTATAAGATCATTACAAAGTTGATCATTGAGAGGTTGAAACCTTGGCTGAGCAAGATAATCTCTGAGGAGCAAGGCAGTTTTGTTGTTGGTAGGAAGATTATGGATGGTGTCATTATTGCTACTGAGATAGTTCATTCTATGGAAAACTCTAAGGAAAAATACGTGTTTATCAAGTTGGACATGGATAAAGCATATGATCATGTTAAATGGGCCTTTTTATTCAAAGTTTTGAGAACCTTTGATTTTTCCAATGATTGGATTGAATGGGTCAAGAGTTGTGTCACCTCTTCTTCCTTTTCGGTGCTAGTTAATGGCGAGCCAATGGAGTTGTTTGGTGCTTCTAGGGGGCTCAGACAAGGGGATCCTTTGTCCCCCTATTTGTTCATCTTACTTGCTGAGGGATTGGGGAGGTTTATTAAGTCTTGAAAGTAGAGTGTGGTTTGATTTAGGGCTGAAGTTGGGAAAATAATATTCCCCCTCAATCCCATCTTTAGCTTGTTGACGATACTGCTTTGATGGGCAGGGCTAGAGTTGAGGAGGCTATCAGATGGTGCAGTGTCTTGGATAGCTATCAGGTGACTTTAGGTCAATGTATCAATGAGGGGAAGTCTTTCATCTACTTCTTCAACACTCCTAAGAGTATCCAAAGGAGAATGGCCGACATCCTTAGTTTCTAGATTGGCTCCATCCCCTTTGTTTATCTTGGCATTCCACTTGCTATTTGTTCACTTCCTAAGTTGTTTTGGTAGGGGATTATTGATAAGTTTCATAATTTGGTCAATCATTGGACTTGCAGGTGGCTTTCTTTTGTGGGTAGAGTTACTCTCTCAAAGTCTGTTGTGCAATCTCTTCCTCTATATAGATGCTTTGTTCTCTCTGCTCCTAGTTTTATTAAATATTTTGAGAGGTTGTCTCGTCAGTTCCTTTGGTCTGGAAACCTTCTTCATAGGAAATGGAGCTTAGTTAAGTGGGATGTCATATGCAGGCCAAAGCAAGAAGGTGGGTTAGGTCTATGTCAGACTTATTTGAATGGGTAGGATCTAGTAGCTAAATTGTATTGGCAATGGTGCTCGCAACAGCATCAGTTGTGGGCTAAAATACTTACTTCAAAATATTTGGGTGGGGTTGAGAGTGCGAAAGTTGCTCGCTTTAGCTTGGAGGGGAAGGGTTCTATGATTTGGGGTACCTTGAAAAGAGGTGCCAATCTGATCAAGCAGGGGTTGTTCCAGATTTGCAATGGTGGTCAGGATGCTCTCTTCTAGTCTGATTCTTGGGATGGCTATCCTCCCATCTTGTCTTCTCATCCTCATTTATAGAATTTGGGTTAACATTTTATGGATGTTGGTTGGTGTCGTGTGGCTGACTTTAAAAAACCTCAAGTTCTGGGTCAGGATAGTGTGTTCAAGTGGAAGGATCCTCAAGTGTGGCCTCCTAGTGGTGTTGCTGAGGATCATCAAGAGCTTGCATTGTTTCTTTCTAATCGTGTTTGTAATGCTCTTCTTGGGCGAAATGTGTTGGCTTGGGGGCTTGACCCAAAAGGTAATTTTTTTGTTGCCTCTTGCTATCAAGTTTTGGATAAGCAGTTGTTTGGGAGTTCAGAGGTCTACTGGTGCACACACGTTTGGAACAAGTTTACTTGGCCTAAGTGTAATTTCTTCACCTGGTTATTGGTGCAAGGGAAGTGTCTTACTTGGGAGAATCTTTGGAAGCATGGGTTTCAGGGCCCTTCTATTTGTGTCATGTGTGTTGGGCATGAAGAGTGTATTCCTCACCTCTTCTTTCAGTGTTCCTTTGCGAAGGCTATTTGGCACTTTTGGTGGAATCTCTAGTGCCAGCCGTGTAGGCATGGTTCTTCTTTGGAGGATTTTTGGAGGAGTTAGGGGTATCCTTCTGTTAAGACTTCCTTTCTTCTTATAGCTTGGATCATTGGCCCTAGTTTAATAATGTGGCATATTTGGTTGGAGCGCAACCATAGATTTTTTTTGGATAAGAAGTTGCTTGTTGGTCAGCTTTGGATGAGAATTTTTGGGGTCCTTCAGGAGACTTTGACTGCAAAGTGTGACTTTTCTATTTCTATTGACCCTGATGATCTAAAAGTGGTTAGTGCTCTGGGCATGTCTATTCAGGGAAAGAAAAATTTGAGACCTGGGCATTGTGGATGTGGGTGGGAAAGGTTGACTGTGTTGGCCATTGGTGCCCTCTGCTTTGGGGGAATTGAAAATTAATACTGATGGATCCTCTCGTGGCAATATGGGGCATGCTGGAGTTGGTGGTATAGGCAGATATGGTTCGGGAGTTGTGGTTTTTTCTTTTCTATTTATAAGGGTCAACATACTAATAACCTCATGGAGGCTATGGTTATTCTCTTGGCTATTGAACGTGCTTATGCCCTTGGCTGGAGGCGGATTGTTTGTGAATTTGACTCTCAGGTTGCTGTTGATATGTTGAATAAGAGACATTTGGAGGATGTGAACTGGCGGTTGGCGATGGTGGTTAGGAAAATTGTTTCTTTGTGCTCTGCTTTGGAGTATTGTTTTCTATCATATTCCTTAGGAGTGGAATAAGGTGGCTGATGGTATGGATAGATGGGCTTGTGAATGGATGGGAACTTGGAATGTTAATGATTGGGGAAACCTTCCTAGTGATTTGGACCAGGTTGTTCTTGAAGACTAGGTTGCAAAAGATATGAGGTGTTCCTTAGGTGTGACTTAATTCTTGGTCTTGTTGGTGTCCTTTTGCGGGTCTTTTACTTTTCCTTTGTAATGTTCTTCTGATTCAATAAAAAATTTACCCCTTTTTAAAAATAAAATAAAAATATATATATATATATATATATTATAATATAACATTATAATATAATAATATAATATAACATTATAACATTATAATATTATTATAATAATATAATATAATATTATAATATAACATTGTAATATAATATTGTGGGCGGATGGGAGGGCAGCCCTCCAAGTTGGCGAAGGGCATTGGTCGATTGGCATAGGAGGCATGCAGTTTTGGTTGTGGGGTGGTGAGTTGGCGGGTGCTTGGTGAGGTGGTAGGGTCTCCCTAAAGTCCACCCTGGATGGAAATGTAGGTAGGGTTCATGGAATTTTGGACAGGCTAGTGTCCATTATGAGCACTTAAAGCACTCAATTCAAGGAATGGATAGGTGATAGAGTGGCAGTTGATTAGTACTAGTCCTGCCGCCGATGTGACTGATTTTCTGATTAGTTTGTATGGCATTTGTGGTTAAGGACGACCTCCCTAGTGTGTTGAGTCACGGCATTAATATCAGTTGGAGCTAAGTATTGAATAATGATTATAAGCCTGGCATCCTCTTTGGCTTAAATGTAGTCGTGGTGATAGTGGAGGCATCAGTTTGAAACCTGTATTTTTTTGTTTGGTTTGCATTTCTTGCAGGGTTTGTTTTGCCAGGTGAGTGTTTGGTCTCTGCGATGGTAGGGTGATCTTGATTTATAATTGAGGTTTCGATGGATGGTCTGGTATGTTTTGGGGCAGACACACCGATTTTGTTGGGGGCCAAGACTCACCAAACAACTTTCAGAGAGGTTTCAGACCAGCATCTCAAAAGGAACATGAATAATATAGATTCTCTATTGGTTGTGGTAGTGAAAATGGTGTTGGGCTCTGGTCATTTAAGCCGAAGAAAGTTTGTAAGAGATAACATGTCTATCACTTCTAGGTTCTTAGCATCTCTTTTGGATAACCATGTGCCGAAGGCAAAGGCTAAAGCACTGCTGGAAAAAGTTCTTAAAAATAATTTGCTGGTGGGTGTGGACGAGGTGTTGAAGATTGCAATTGTGGGCAAGGGTATCCCACACCCTGGAGATTGGGAGTTGGTGAAGAATTCAGAAAAGGCGGTGAAAATATACCCTTTTTTGCTTGATTTGAAGGGTTTGGCCTTAATGAGGCACCACATGATTGTAGCTGTCGCTGTGGAGTATATGAATTTTTTTTTTGGTCTCATGGCTATGAAGGACATCGATTGGATTGTGGACTTTGAGGCCTTCACCAAGGCCAATGATTTTCTGTGAGTTTGGGTTTGGGGTGGTTGTCTGGTTTTTTTTTAAATTTTACAATGTTCGGGTTTATTTCTCTCGATTTTGGTAGTTAAAGAATTTAAGTGGTGGTCGGGTTGCATAGGGTCTTAGTATGTGTTTTTTTCCCCTGTAATGTTGGTGGTGTTTTTTTGGGCGAATTTTAGTAGTTGGTAGTTGGTGAAAAATACTTATGGTTTCATGGTTGGCATTTACCTGTTGTTACAGAAGTTTGTAAACTTTATCTTTTTAAAATTATTAATAAAATATATAGCTCTTACGTATAAAAAAAAAACATTGTAATATAATATTATTATATAACATTATAATATAACATTATAATATAGTATTATTATATAACATTATATTATAATATAATATTGAATGTATACTATAATATAATATATATAATATTAATTAATAGACTTCCTAGGCTCAATAATTTTTTTAGCTTCACAAAAATAATTCAAAGTCATTTTTTTGATTCAAATGGCTCTGCAACGGTCAAGGTGCCAATGGCCGACCAACGGTCAGTATGTAGAAAGAGATAGGCCCAGGGACATGTAGTGGAATCAAAATCCTATCAACAATCCTAATCATCAATCTAGTCATGTGAAGAATCAAGGGAAACATTATGTGGGACCAAAGAACCCAGGGCATCAAGGTAAGAATGTAGGAAATGACGAACCTTCAGATCCGCATCAACCTCCAAATTTTGTAAGCAATTCTGGCTAGCAACAAGGGCCCATGAGAAGATTTGGCCAATACCACGCTGGTGCAAACAACCAACAAGTTAGGTACAGATTCACAAGACCTAACTGGAAACCATTCAAGCAACAAAGACGATTGGATAGTGTGAACCCTCAATCTATGTACCTGCAAAACAAAGAGATTAAACACCTTAAGTTAGATATTGCAAGTATAAACAAGGATTCCCCATGGAATCCATTTACAACTCAAACTAGGAATGAAAATATTGAAGAACACAATACAAAAGATAAAACAAAGATGAAATCCTAATTTAAATAGCAAACACTTGATCCCATGGGGGAATTGGTGCCAATTTGATGTGAAAATTGGCCCTTTCCCAATTCCTATGATTGCAAGCTTTGATATGTAGACTTGATGAAGAGATTTGATCCACTTTTGATGATGAATGATGAGGACTCCAAGCCAAATCTGCAAAAGAACCTAGCTAAGAACTCAATGGTGTGAAACTTGATAGATATTTGAGCATGGTAACTTTACTCAAATTGTGGATGATAAAATGAGGAGAGGAGCTCTTCATTTATAGGATTTCAAGATGGATGAAAGTCCAAGTTTGAGCAATGTGGGACTAACTTTCATTCAATGATATGGTGCCACTTGTCAAACTATGAATGGATGATGGTTGTGCAAGATTTGGGGTTTGTGCCAATAAATGCCAATATTTGAAATTCAAATTTGTTGAAATGACATGTAAGAGGGAAGGGAAAATGCAATAAATGCACTTGGCTCAAGGCAAAGGACATGTAAGAGATCTTAAATGCCTTGTTGGATGTACATGTTGACTTGGAATTTTTGAATTCAAATTGAGGGAATATTAAAAGATGCCATGTGAGGGAAAATAGGGATTTAATAAATGAATTAAATCTATTTTCATGTGCAACTTGCATTATCTAGAGGATGTGACATGAGATTAGATTAAATTAATTAAGGTTTAATTAATTTAACAAGAGATTAGATGATGTGACTTATTTGGCTTAGATTTATGGATTTATTTAAATCAGATAAGAGAGGAATATGATAAGAGGCTAATTAAATAAAGATTTTGATTTATTTAATTAAAGGGTATTGTTAGATTAAATCAAATAAGGTTTTAATTTATTTAATTTAATAGATAGACTTTAGAGATTTAATCAAATAAATTGATTATTTAATTAAATAGGGATAATTAGATCAGATGAATTGATTTAATTAACAAGGGAGAGTGACTTAATTAAACAAAATGATTTATTTAATTAAGAGACGAATATTGATGAATTTAATCAGATAAGGGAATTTGATTAAACGGTTAGGCCGAGGGATGATTTAGGAAGAAACGATGTTAATAAGTCAGGATCAGGTGCACGATGTCAATCAGTGTATTTTTTATGTCTACATTTTGCCCCTCTTTGAAGCAATGCACTCGTTGCATTGGTTCAAAGAATAATCGATCTCGATCAAAGCCAAAAATTTTGATATTTAACAACTTGCCCCACTGCTGCATGGCAAGAGACAACATGCCATTATAATGCCCCCTCGAGAGATCGGACGAAAATTTTGATTTTTTGGGTGATCTCGTGAAAAAAAGGTAACAAGGTGCCCGACAGGTTCGAAAGGGGTCCGGGAGGCTAAAAACGTGTCTAAACGCAATAAAAAGATGAAAAACCAGCCTCAAATGGACAAAAATAGATTCGGGGGTCCAAAACCTTAGCAGGACAGCCCTAGAGGGTCAAAAACCCTAATTTTTAGGCTTAAAAGGGGCCCGAGGGGTCACTTTCAAGTCATTTTCACACACCTCCGCTAACAAACCTTGAGATTCAAGCTCTGACCTCCTGACGATATGGCGCAATGACAGCTTCCTTTACACATCTCCAACCGAGTTCGAACCTACTAGTGGCCACCAGGCATCGGTGCCCCGGTATGTGACCCTAACTGAAGCTTCGTTTTTTCATTTTAACGCATTTATTACATGTTTAAAGATGAGCCCGCCTCCAGCGGCGCTATTATAGCGCTGCTCGGTGTTTAAAGTGCACCGCTTTTAGCCTTTTTGCACCGCAGTGGTGCAATTTGGAGTTTAAAAACTCCACCGTTGGGCTCGGCTTGGACTCAGACTCGGCAGGCCAGTTTGATTAAAGTGCGCTGCAGCGGCGCCTTTTTTGCAAAAATTGCGACGCTGGGTGTTAAAGTGCGCAGCGGCGACTCGATTTAGCTGAAATTCGGGTCCAATGTCAGAGTTTGAGGAAACTCAAACTGCGACGCCTTCACAAACTGTGCCGCTGGAAACGAGTTTGGAGCATTAGGTCAGGATTTTTTTCAAAAATTTTTAACATGCTGATTTTCCCTAATGCAGGACGGGCCTAGGGAGCTTTATTCGCGGGAGCACTGGTCACAGGATTTGGCGAGCGTTCTACGGGACTTGAGCGATAGAGATCAGGACCAATTGGGAGTCGCCGACCTATGGCATATTGCATACGTAGCGCCTGTGCGCACACACCTCAGGATGTTGTCAGCGTTGGCCGAGAGGTGGCACAGCGAGACCTCTTCGTTTCATCTACCCACTGGTGAGGCGACCGTCACATTGGAGGACGTTTGGCGCATACTACGGTTGCCCATTCATGGCCGCCGGGTGATCTATGACATGGAGGAGGGACGTGAGTGCTGCTCCCGAGTCCTCGCTATACGAGATATTATTTACTGCAAGGGGTAGATCGAGTTGGAGAGGTACAAAGTTATAGCACCTCCCTTCCATTGGGTGATTGCGGTGATCACCTCGGGTTTGGTTGCCCTAGACCGATGAGGGCAGTATTTCAGTTCAGGTTGGGGATACTGCTGGGAGAGGATGGTCTGGGACAGGCCGGTTCGATTTGCATGGGGACCCATCCTTCTGGCTTCACTCTACAGGGATTTGCATGAGTATGCATACGTGGATGGTAGAGCGCTGGGGGCTAGCATGACACTTCTACATGTTTGGGCATGGGAGCACATTTCTATGCTACGTCCACGGGTGGTTCCAGTTCTGATGGGGGCAGAGGATGCCCTGGTGGCACGATACAAAGGGGGTGTGTCATTCACACACACCGACGAGCATGGGATCCCCTACTGGAGGCGGGTCCTGGACGAGATGCTTGTTTTTACTTGGCGCCCATATCTTGGTCAGCCTAGATGGGCTGATGATGCTACACATCTCTTCTACTGCTGACATGACAGATACATGCAGGGCCGAGAGCACACAATGATAGAGCGATACTTGCTAGGGCGCGTGCAACATCAGTTTGGGGAGCCATAGGATCAGCCTGATGATGGTTATGTGGCCGTCTTTGCTCGAAGCCTGACACAGACATCATGGGGGCCCGACATTCCTACTGCGGAGGTAGTTGACAACTTTCGGCAGCTAGTAGCCCGACCTTGGGCTTACGATCAGGGCTTGGCAGACCCAGGGACTACACAGGTGTACAGAGATTGGTTCAAACCTCCTCTCCAGTTGACCATTCCAAGTGAGGATCCAGAGGCATACAGGGTCAGAGGTAGGGGGAGAGGACGAGGATGAGGGTGAGGACCTAGGGTCGAGATTCGACAGGACCCACCATTGGTGCCCCCAGTTCCGCTAGGTCAGGGAGATGTCCCTATGCAGGACCAGCAGTAGGATCCACCAATCCCACCACCACGAGCTGAGGGTGAGGACCAGGTTCATGTACAGCCACGGGAATAGCCAGCAGGGCAGGTAGATGCATGGGATGCCTTGATTTTACAGTTACAGGCATAGGTACAGGCAGTGACGGCTGAGAGGGACCAGGCATGGGTTGAGAGAGAGCAGCTCAGAGAGGAGAGAGATCAGGTTGTACAATAGCGACAGCTTGTAGAGCTACAGGCAACTACAGAGCTAGGCCGCAAACAACAGATTGAGAGTATGACAGCCTCAGCCTCCTCCCAGGGTACAGTGCTGGTACGATCTTACAGGGAGGCTATCCGAGAGATAGAGTACTACCACCGGGCTTACCACGACACAGTACCTAGAGTAGACTAGGTCCCTGATTACTCAGAGCGGGCCAGCTAGAGACCACCAGAGGGTCATGGTGACAGGGGTGAGGACAGCATTCACGAAGATCGGCCATGATCCAGATTTTATGATGTACTTTTTGTGCTTTATGGGCTCATTTTTGATAGCCCGATGGACATTTTGTACTGATTGACACATATGTACGGTGATTCGATTATTATTCTCTTGTACTATGACAGTTGATGATATGATATATATGAGCCGATTTGGATGAGATGCAATGTATTCCTTTATTTATGCATGTATGATTCATTTCTATATGCTTTGCAATGATGTTTTATGGATGCATTTATTTTTATGCAATTGATTATGACCTATGATAAGATGTGCAATGATGTTTAATTATATGATGACTTATTTTATGCCAATGCTTATGTGTGGAAAATGCTTATATATGAGATGATTTGTGATATGATGTTAATGCATAATGAAATTGAGATGCTTAGAATAACAAATGTTTATTATCCTAAATGATGATGTATGTGATGCAATGATATGTTAATGCAAAGTGATATGTTGATGCGTAATGTGAACGGAATATGATGATATGATGTCAGGATGTTATGCAAAGATGTATGCCTTAATGAATTAAATGCTTATATAGCTATTGTTTATGCAAAAATGATTATGGAATGCTTTTGTAGATGCTATGTGATGATTTTGATGGTAATATGAAATGTTGTAAAGTGCAAATGCAATGTTTATGCGATGATTGATATAATGCCATGAGATGCAATGTAATGGGTGAAAATGCGATGATATGGATGCACTTGTTTATATGATGATGAGAATGCGATGTTTCCTATATGTAATGCAATGTGCTAATGATGTCTATATGGTGTGCCTATGTAATATGCTAATGATGTGTGGATGCAGGATCGATGGTAATGATGGTGATGATGAGCAACTGTCATAGTACTTTGTTAGTGTGGTTAGTAAGAAAAGAAGAAGTCATTTCAACAAGACGCATGATGACACAAATGCAGATGATGATGATGATGATGATTATGATGATTACTTGCCGAGGAATTGGGATTTTCAAAGGGTCAAATTTTCTTATGTTTGATAACACACGTGGTACTATGCATCAAGGTATAGGAAACCAGGATGGCGTGGTACTTAGTGTGATGGACTTTGACTCGACAATTAGATAGGAATATTCTTGTTCACACCTGACATATGGAAACCTTGCTAGGATGTATTTCGGAAGTTTCAGACATCTCGGGCCAAAACACGGAAAGATAAACCAATCCTTGTACTAGTCAACAAGTTGCCCTAGACCTCTTCCATATATGCCTAACAAAGCAAGTATTTGTTGAGGTTATATTGCAAGAACGCCCAACAAGCACAACAGACAAAAGATAATGATCATTTCCCCATTCCTATTTCTCTAAATCCGTTGTTTTGGGATATCATCGAGATGTCCTTGGAATGAGCGCAAAATAAGATAAGTCAAAAAGATAAAAACCAAGTAAACAAACAAACTGATGCTCTTCAATACCGCTAACGGAAAAATGATGTGTTTTCTAAGATGGTAACCGAAACTTATTGCCAAAAGATAATGCCCATTGTAGGAAGGATTCATCCTAGGACATGTTAGTGGATGGTGGCACGTCATTTCGTTTATAAGGGATGATTGATATGAGAAAAATTCAGACGATGAGTTACCGATACGAAGAGATAACCAAATTGCTTACACACTGACTTAGACTTTAGACTTGACGTTTGGAGTTTTTCGTTAAAACCTGTTAGACTTGTTTCCGATTGTTTCACCAAAGGTTGATGATGATGATCAAGTTATTATGGATGGTGTTGTTGCGGGTGCAAGCGAGATGAGACAGATGGATTTTTTTGAATATTTGGATGTTTTTGATGTTTTGCAATGTTTTGAGGCTGTTTTTGGTATTTTTGAGGTTTTACGAATGTTTTGATTTTGATTTTTCAAATGTTTTTGGGATTTTCTAAGATTTCAACCAAGAGACTAACCTAAAGACCTATCCTAGGGGCCTTGGGGGCTAGTCAACAGGCGAGCCTTGCCTACGTTATACATGCAAAGACCACGTAGTTCAACTGACGACTTGACCGATTTACAGATGATGATATACATGATGAGATGTCAACTTGTGATGGACTCCTAAAGGACTGACCTAAATGTCTCAGGGGATGATCAAAGATCAACCTTTCCTACATTCAAGCTCAGAGATGATGTAGTTCGACAAGATGACTGTTTTTGAGATTTTGATGATTTTTGATGTTTTTGGATTTTCTGATTTTGAGGACCTTAAGAATATACGAATCTGATCCGATGAGAATGTACCCCAGTGTGATGCAATAGACTACTTTGATAAAGGCAGGACAAACTGACCTTGAGGATGTGCTGAGTAGTACTAGGAGGGATCATGATACGAACACAGGACCAAGCTATGGTGTAGATGCGAGTGGATGAGTAATGGATGGAGACCTCAATGTGATGGATGATGCAGATCAAGCCATAAAGATCCTGGTGGATGGAGAGTGCTTATTTATGCAAGGCACCTGTTTGCCAGGTTTTCACCAAGGTACTTGCCCAAAGTGCCACCGAAATGGTTTTCACTAGAGGATGATTTTTTGGATTTTTTTGCTTTTAAAAAAAAATTGTTGTCACCAAGACGCCTGTTTGCCAGGTTTTCGCCTAAGTAACCATTTCTTCAGGACTTTTTCTAATTTTTTGGATTTTCTGGTTCTATACCTTGAAGAATTTAGGCATAAAACCTTTTGAGATGGGAGCTATTCATTGGCTCCTGTAGAGGTTCCCCTTTGGGTGTTGATAGCTGATATGCCCCTGATTGATAACTTGCTGTTATGATGAAAGGTCCTAACCAATTAGGTTCGAACTTTCCTTTCCTACTAGGATTCGAGACATTCTTCTGATTTTCTTTTAAGACCAGTTCTCTAACTTGGAAAGTCCTGCTTCTGATTTTCTTGTTATAGCTCCGTTTAAGTCTATTCTGATAGACTTGCAGATGGTTCAAAGCTTCTATGCGTCTCTCATCCAGTAACTCCAGCTCGTTTAATCTTGACATCCGGTAGTCCTCATCAGTGATGAAATTTTGCAATGATATTCTAAGGGATGGGATCTCGATCTCAATTGGGAGTATAGATTCTGATCTGTAGACCAAGGAGAATGGGGTGGTGCCAGTGGGTGTGCGGATGCTAGTTTGATAAGCCCAAAGGGCAGGATTAAGCTGCAAGTGCAAGTCACGACCTGCGTCATTGACTGTTTTCTTAAGGATTTTGAGGATGGTTTTGTTCGTGGCTTTTGCTTGGCCATTACCTTAGGGATAGTACAGGGTGGAAAAGCGATGTTGGATTTTGAATTTCTCACACAAGTCATGAATCTCCTGGTTCTTGAATGGTGTGCCATTATCTGAAATAATGGCTTGTGGGACACCGTAACGACATATGAGATAGTTCAAGATAAATTTTGAGATCTGCTTCCTAGTGATATATGTCATGGGTATGGTTTCCACCCACTTAGTGAAGTACTCAGTTGTAGTTATGATGAATTTATGGCCATTGGATGAGGTGGGTGTGATTTTTCCAATGAGATCGAGTCCCCACTGCGAGAAGGGCCATGGTGTGACGATTGGATGGAGCTCTTGAGCTGGAGCATGGATGAGGTCCCCATGCTACTGACATTGTATACATCTCTTAGCATGATCATGCGCTTCTCTTTCCATTGTGGGCCAGTAATACCCCTCCCAGTTTCTTGGCGATGGTCATTCCACTTTCGAGTGTGAGCCACATATACCGTTATGAACCTCGGTTAGAGGTTAATGCCTCCTTAGCATTTAGACAGTGCATAAGGTACCCTTCTATGCTTCTACGGTATAGGTATCACCTAGGATGACAAATTTGGATGCCTTTTTAATAAAGGTTCATTTTAGGCGATGGTAGGTCAGCGGGTATATTCCTATTCGAAGATATGTATAGATGTCATGATACCAAGGATCGCCAGGACCAATGATTTCACACACATTTTTTGATTCCGGTACCTCGAATGTGGGAACGAGAAGCTGCTCGATCAGAAATTCATATTTCGGTACATTATGAGGGATGTCTAATAGAGACCCAATTGTAGCCATGGCATTTGCTGCTCTGTTGTTGGTTCTTGGAATCTGCTCAAATGTTATGTCAATGAAGGATTCCTTTAGTGTCTCCACCAGTTTCTTGTATGGAGTTAGCTTGTCATCCTTAGTCTGATATTCATTATTGACCTGATTTATGATCAACTGAGAGTCTCCATACACCTTGAGAGCTATGATGTTCCATTGCACTGCTATCCTGAGGCCTATAGTCAAAGCCTCGTATTCCACTATGTTGTTAGTGTAAGGAAATGCCAATTTGTATGACTTCGGTATGCAGTCCCCTTGTGGGGTGATGAAGAAGACACCAGCTCCTGATCCATGTTGTGTGTATGAACCATCAAAGTATAGTTTCCAATGGTTAGTTATGTTGAGGTTAAAAATAGATTCATCTGGGAATTCTGAGACAAGAGGATTCTCAGAATACATAGGTGCTTCTGCTAGTTGATCCGCAATGACTTGTCCCTTGATAGCTTTCCTTTCTACATAATCGATGTCATACTTTGATAATATCATTACCCACTTTTCCATTCTGCCTGTGAGCATTGCCTTGGATAAGAGATACTTGAGGGGATCAATTTTTGCAATGAGCTTTATCTTATGTGCCAGCATGTAGTGTTTGAATTTTTGGGATGCAAACACTACTGCGAGGCAAGCTTTCTCGATGAAGGAGTAATTTAGCTCATGACCGACCATTGTCCTGCTGATATAGTAGATGGCCCTCTCCATTCCATTTTCATCATGTTGGGCTAGGAGAGCTCCAAGAGCTACTGCTGTTGCTGACACATATAAGATCAATGGCTTTCTCGGGATAGGTGGCATTAACACTAGTGGTGTCAGTAGGTATTCCTTGATTTTGTTGAATGCTTCCTCGCATTTTGTATCCCATTTGTATGCTACCCCCTTGTGGAGTAGGTGAGAGTATGGGTTCTGCTTGTCTGCCAGTTGTGCTATGAATCGTCGGATGGATTGAAGTCGGCCTTGGAGGCCTCTCAGTTGCTTTAATGTTTTCGGTGCTTCCATCTCGAGGATTGCTTTTACTTTTTCTAGATCCACCTCGATACCCCTCATGGAGACTATGTATCCTAGCAGTTTACCTGATTGTACCCCGAAGACGCACTTCTTGGGGTTTAGTCTGACTTTGTATTCCTCCAGTCTATCAAAGATAGCACTTAGGGTTGCTATATGATCTTTTCTCTTTCTTGACTTAGCTAAAATGTCGTTGACATAGTCTTCGACTGTTTTGTGAATCATGTAATGGAATATTAGTGTCATGGCCCTTTGATAGGTTGCACCTGCATTCTTTAGGCCAAATGGCATCATGTTCTAGCAGTAGGTCCCCCATGGACAAGTGAAAGTCGTCTTATGTTGATCTTCTTTTGCTATCATGATCTGATTATATCATGAAAATCTGTCCATTAATGATAGCATCTCATTCCCTGCTGTCATGTCTACTATCATCTCGATGTTGGGAAGCAGGAAATCGTCCTTAGGACATGCCTTGTTTAAATATCTGAAGTCCATACAGATTCTGATGGCTCCGTCAGGCTTTGACACAGGTACCAAATTTGACACCCATTCTGGATAATCGATTGGTCGGATAAATCCTGCATCTAACAACTTTTTGAGTTCCATTTTGACCAATAGAGCGATTTGAGGATGCATTTTCTGAAGCTTTTGTTTGACTGGTTTTGCCTCTAGATACACTGCTAAATGATGAACCACAGTTTCTGGATCTAGCCCTAGCATGTCAGCATAACTCCATGCAAAATTTATTTTTTGTTCTTTTAGGAATGCTGCTAGGAGTTCTTGTTCTTCTGATAATAGTGATTCTGCATAGAATGTGATATGCGGGGCCTCCTCTGTTCCTATGTTGACTGGGTTGCACTTTTCGGCCAAGACTGCTGACTTCTCTTGATGGATGGCTCTTAGAGGAAGATTGAATCCTTCATCCTTGGGTGCCTCGAAGAGGTTTTCACCATTGGATACGTCCTTTCTTTTTACTATTTTCTTGTCAGAGAGTGCCATAGTGTGGTTTTCACTCGAGGACTTGGATATGATTCTTAGTTTCTCACTTTTGCAAATGAAGGATTCAATCATTTCCCTGTATTAAGCATGTGTGTCCAATTCCATTATAAACCCTTCCTTATGATCTCCATCTGGAATGTTATCCCTCAATCCCATGAATTCTGAGAGTGCCTCATCATTTTCGAATGTGTCAAGAACTGGTGGTCCTCGCTGGTCATAGTCGATCAATTGGGGGTAGACTATGCGGATCTCATGATTTGGATGATTGGTTTCAAAGGAGAGGGTGCTAATCATACATAGAGTAGTATCTTCGAATAACTTAGGGAGATTGGATATGGTATCTTCGTCATCACTACTAATATAGGGCTCAGTTATGAAATTATGTGTGTTGCTACCTATGACTATTGGTGAGTGTACTTGTACTAGCATTGGCTGAGGAGAGACATTAGCGGCTCTAACCAGAGGACCTCGGCCACGTATGGTTATTCTCGGAGGGGTACATCCAATACCAAGATTTGTTATGGGTTGCATCTCTAGCATGATAGGTATTATGAGGTCGTTGTCATTTTGTCCCAATCTCTGGTTTCTATCATAACCCATTGCAAGCATCATTTGTAGGCCCTTGCTTGTCTCATCCATTTAGTAGTTCAAGTGTCGGTCTTTCATCTCGGTACAACATGTGAGATGGATCTGCTTCAATAACCTCTTGACCAAGGTCTCCCCAGCTTGTGAGTCCAGGATAGTCTCTAGGAGACGTTTGTGATGTGGAAGCCTAGTTTTCTTGTCGGCGTCCTCGTGATCTAGGAGATTGTGGTAACTCTCCTATCATAAAAGCATTGTTAGGAAGCTTATAGCTTCCACAACCGTCTTCCTGGATGATGAGCTTGATGTCGGAGATGGTGGGAATGGCGGGTGTCTCTGTCGCAGAAGTGGACGCAAGAGTGGCGAGGTCGATGTATGGTGTGGATGGGCCTTCATTATTCTTTGGAACTTGGGGGATTTTGTAATATTTGGCCTCAAGATTTTTGCAATATGAAAACGGTTCAGGATCTCCATGAATGGTAACCTCTTGTCCATTATGTGTAAATTTCACACATTGGTGGAAGGTTGATGCTACGAATTTCATTGCATGGATCCATGGGCGTCCTAGGAGGATGTTGTATGGAAAGTCGAGGTCCAGGACCTAACAGGTGGTTTCCATGAGCGTTGGCCCTAATTGAATAGGGAGTTTAATCATGCGCTGAGAGACTCTTTCTTGGTCATCATATGCTCTGATTGTGATGCCTTTACCTTTGTCAATGGTATCCTCTGATATTTTCAACTGTTTGATTAGGCTGAGAGAGCATATGTTCAAACCTGCACCTCCATCCACCAGGACCCTTTTGATTTTGCTCTTGTTTACAATGGCTTCTAGGTGAAGTGCACGGTTGTGAGATGGTTGGGCGGGTAAATTTTGGTCAGAGAATGTAAGGAGATTAGGTGTTATGATATTTTTGACCATAGCTTGGAATTGGTTCGCATCAAGATTTGCAGGGACAGTGGATGAGGCTAATGCTTCCTCAAGGATCTTTTTATGGGCTGATGATATTTTTAACAACTCCATGATGGAGATGTGTGTTGGTGTTCTCTTGATTTGTTCTACAACATTGTAGCTATGCGGAACGGCTCTAGATGAAGGGACTCTATTAGGTTGGGATGATCCTGCAATGGTGACTTTGCTGCCTCTTGTGGTGATTCCACAATCTTCGGCATGGGTGCCCTTGATGGTGATGACCATGCAGTCTTCATTTAGGGAGGAAACGAATGATTCATAAATATGATTTACATTGCCCTTCCCTTTATCATTTTTATTCCCTTTGTTGCCATGATTCGGCATCCAATTCGTGTAGATTTTTAGATCCTGATTTCCGGTAGGTTGTTCCACGTTTATGATTTTCTTATCAATGAGATCTTGGATGATATTTTTGAGTCTCATGCAATTGTTTGTGGTGTGACCTTTGATCTTATGAAATTCGTAAAGTTGATTTTCGTTATTCCAAGGGGGTTTGACGTTAGGTTCTTGGTAATTCTTGAATGTAGGAGGCTTGATGAGTTTTTCATTAATCAACTTTTTCATTATGTCCTCCAATGGTTCCCCCAAGATAGCGTATTTGTGTTTTGGATAACTTTTGCGCTGGGGTGGTCCTCTTTGATCATTGAGGTTATTGATGGTTGGATTATTGTTGGGTTGATATGTTGTGTGATGAGTGTTTTGGTGTTGATTTTGGATTTGCGGTGTGGGTGTATTTTGGCGTGGACCACTAGTGACCACCTTGGCATCTACGACACCATCATTAGTAACGTTTTTGTTCCTTTCCCACGTACGAGGTTTGTCATTGTAATTGGATGATGGGTGGTTATTTTGTTGTTCATGATATGATGTTGATTCCGCAGGTTGAGTCACAAGGGCTCTTTCGATGCTAAGCGCCTTGGAAATCAGTTGATCATATGTGGTGATTCCTTGAACCTTGAGATGAAATGACAAGCGGCTTTCAAGGTTGGCTATGATGGTGCAGACTTGTTTTTCTTCTGGCATGATCCACTTGCTTCGATTGGACTTGGATCACCATCGTTGAAGGAATGAAGCAAAAGATTCATTCTTTCCTTGTTTTAGAGCATATAGTTCTTCGAGACTGACATCCATTGCAATATTACATGCGTAGTTTTTAATGAATGCAACTCTGATTTCTTGGAATGCTCTAATGCCTGAAGGTAAGTGAGAGAACCATTCTATAGCGAGACCTGCCAAGCTTCTAGGAAATAACCGCATCAGATAAATATCGTCATATGCAACCT
Organism: Sequoia sempervirens; assembly: GCA_007258455.2. Lineage (NCBI taxonomy): Eukaryota > Viridiplantae > Streptophyta > Pinopsida > Cupressales > Cupressaceae > Sequoia > Sequoia sempervirens. The sequence continues at coordinate 974,891 of VDFB02000017.1, read as the reverse complement.
CCATGCAATGAACCTGGAATTCCCTAATGTGATATTTAGGGTTTCCCATCCCTTGATATTTGTCAAACTTAGGGATCTCAAATCCCTTGGGGAATGGTTTCATCTCTAAGCTCCTATCAAATGGATAGGGACACAAGTTACTTGGCATTTTGGTTGTTCGCCCTGATTGAAGGTCGAGCACTTGTTGTGATAGCAACTTGAGTTGTGTCGTTACATCACTTTGTGGATTAGGGGGTGGGATGAATGTGTTCTAGGGTGTTGCAATCGTGGTTTGGATGGATGGGTTGGTCGATGCATTATTCGATGGTATCGGTATGTTGTGGCGGGTGAAGTAGGCTTCTACTTGCTTTTGTATGAACAATGCTTGTTGTTGATCTTGTTGTTGTTGCGCTAGTATTTTTTCTTGTTGTTGTGCTTGTTGCTGTTCCAACAATGCTTGTTGTTGTGCTTGTTGTTGTTCCCAAAATGCTTGTTGTTAGGCTACCAACTCTACTGCTTCTTGCTACTCTTGGTATTGCTTTAGTGCTTGCTGATATGCTTGCATTTGTGTTGCTTGTGCAAGAAGTTGTGCTTGTGCTTGTGCTTGTTGTGCTTGATATTGACCTTGTGCTTGAGCTTGCACTTGCACTTGTGCTGCTTGTGCTTGTGTGGCTTGTTGCTACAATAATAATTGTGCTTGAGCAACCCTTTGTTCTTGTAATGCTTGTGTAGCTTAGGGAACTTGAGCGGCTTGTTGTTGTTGTTGTAGTAAAGCTTAAGCTTATTGAGCTTGTTGTGCTTGCAATGTGGCTTGTGCAGCTTAGGTAGCTTGTGCGGCTTGAGCAGCTTGTTGTACAGCTTTTTGTTTTTGAACTTGTTGGTATCCTCTTTGGAAAGCGGCTTGCAATGCTACATCGAATTGGTTTGATGTGGTGAACATTGGTTTTGGTGGGGGTGGTGGTGGATTTGGAATGGTGGTGGATGATGATGTTGTGTTGATGTTTTGGGTGTTGGATAGTGGTATTGATGTGGTTGGTCCTTGAGAGACCATCCTTTGTGATGTTAGGGGTGTGTTTGATGATGTTGCCATTGCTTGTGTGTTTATCGTTTGTTGTTGCGATATCAATGACAAACTTTGTGTGTTTGGTGCAATGCTTTGATTGATGGTTGGGATATAGGTTTGATTGATACTTGGTAGGGGAGGGAGCCCTAAAACAAGGAGTGGTGTGGATGATAATGGCAATGGCGGAAGAGGTGGGAAGGTGAGGGGCATGAGTTGTTGTGAGAATGTTGTGGTGTCGAATAAGCCCCCTAGTCTGAATGTATCTCCCTCTTCTTGTGAATTTGTGAGAAGAGGTGTTTGTGGTGCTCCGTGAAAAGATGTCGATGATGGGTCATAATGTAAGGTGAAATGAACATTTTTGTGTAATGGGTTGTTGAGTATGTCTTGTTCCAAGGTGGTGTTTGCATCCAAGTTTTGATTATTAACAAGGGGATGTTTTTGAAGAGCATTAAGGAATGTGTTTCCCTTGTTAACATTGGGTTGTGTTGGAGCAAACGATGTTGTGATTTGTGGAATGTTTTGCGTGATGTTTTGGGATGGGGTTGTAGATGAGATGGGAATGGTGGATGAGATCGGAGGAAATGATGTATCCACTATAGTACTCACATCAAAATCTGAAGGCAACTTGGCCCCTTGTTTTGCTAATTCAAGCATGTACAACGAAGGGTTAAGTCTCATCATGATGTTGATGATTCTATGGTTGTCTGGATTTTGGAGCATTTCCGTCATTTCCTCGTGAGACATTCCAAAGGTAAGGTCCTCCCCTTGATTTTCTTCTTGTGGATTTTGGGATGATGAGGGGATCAATGGATTGCTTGATTCGGCGGGATTCATTTCTGCATTTTTTTGGCTAAGATCGATTGAAGCAGGAGTTTCTTTGTTGGATTCCATACTCTTCTTGTATTGAGATCTCGTTTGAACCATAAAACAAGGATCGATCTTTGAGAATATGGGAGATGAATCTCTTGATTCCTTGAATCGATCTTTATCTTATGTTCCAAAGTGAAAAGTTTTAGGATGCCTTGAGGATCAAAGGTGATGATATGATGATGATGTTTTTAGGGATGGATGATATGGATGTTTTGGCTTTTGATAAATTTTGAATGAGACACTAGGCTTTTAGGACTTTGCGAATTCTTTGATTTTTGATTTTTGACTTTGAGATTTTTGAGATTTTGTCCTTGATTTTTGATTTGGATTTTGATTTGGATTTGAACAAAGAGACCCTAAGATGTTGGATGATGATCTAAGGGATAGCTTCGTCCAAAGGATGATAATTTGAATATGTGTGAGGAGAAGGATGCATCTACCCACACCTATTCAAATAAGATGATTGTTTCACTAAGCATATGAAGAAGGATTCATCTACATACACTAAGCTAGACAAGATGATTTTGATAATTTTGACTAATTATATGCAAAAGGATGCATCTACACATACCTAACCAAAAGTGTTTTTGCTAATGTTTTCAAGGATTTTGTCTCAATGATATTGATGATTTTGTTTTTACCACAAAGCCTAGTATCAAGATTTTCCAAAAGGTGATGATGAGATGGATTTTGTTTTGATGTTTTGGAGGATGGGTGAAAAATGATTTTGATATGTTTTGATCCTAAGATGAACCTAAAAAGGTACACTTTGTTTGCCTAGACCTAGGTATTGAAGAGCATGCAAATGCTTCCTAATGACCTTTGTAACCAAGAAATGATTTCATTTTGAACATTTGGATTTCCAATCAATGATTTTGTGCTTTGGGATTTGGAGTCTTCAACACACATGAAGGTTCCTTTTGTTTAGCTTTGCTTATTGTCTTTATTTTACCAAAAACACTTTCTTCAATTAGGTTTTCAAACTAAGATGTCCAATGTCTTAATTTCTTCAAACCCCACAAGATATGTTATGTGGAAATTTAATGAACTCAAGGCAAGGGTTTCCTATTGTTTACTTAAGGAGACAAATTGAGATATAATCCAATGCTTAGAAACCTCTAAGGATGTGAATCCCAAGGGAAAGCAATAACATATGGATTGAGTCAATTGTATTTGTCCTCAAAAGGGTTTGAAATTTGGATAATGTTAAGTGTTTATTTCCATGATGTTTTCGATCAAGCAATGCATTTTGTAACCCAAGAATAAGTACAATCCTATGGATGTGTAAGACAATATTTGTTGGATTCCCACTTGGACAAGTCCAGCTACGCTTATCTCTAGCGGATGGTTAGATGCTTGACCCCACTGGCTCCCCTCCGCTCATTAACGTCAATCGGGCAGCCAAGCATCAACACCCATGAAACTCCCATGGCATGCTTTCCATCTCTACTAGAAGACCGTAAAGTGTGGGGTGGCTTTAGAATGGACCGTTCTTGCACCAACAAATAGATAAAAGGATTTTGGAAAATTCTAGCACATGGGTTTTAGTAAGGACTTTCCGTTAAGTAGGGAGTTGGCCCAATGTGGCAAGAGTCCCCTTTGGATCCATCTTGTTGAGTCAACCGCTGATATTGGCGTTCTTCCAATATCCACATTTATATCCCGTGGAAATACTCTTGGCTTTAGAGTGTTACTGCCAGGTTGAGTCGCTCCTGGGTGATTACTTTTCCCACAAGGTAGGCCCTCTAAGATAAACAAAAGAAAATGAAGAACAAAAATCCATAACTTCGATCAATCTTTGATAGCAACAAAGAGAGAGAATATACGCGAAAATGCCCCCACTCACACTCGCACAATAGTTTGTTCAATTTTAAGCCCAAATCGAAGTGTGGAGGTGATTGCTTTGTCTTAACCCAAAGTTGTGGAAAAGACCTTTTGATTCTCAAGATTGCTATAAAGCACGAGAGAAGCGCATATGTCCTTTTCCAATGGCTTTAGTCTAAGTAAGCCCTCATCAAAAACACAACTACACTTGTTCTTTTTAGATCCTTAAAGCAATATGTGAGTTCATTTTAGAGCACCAAATCACAAGTGAAAGACATTTGTTCAATTGTTTAATCCATAAACAAAATCTAGTAAGTTGTAGATCCTAAGATTCTTTTTAAATCTGTTTGTAAGAAATAAACAAAAATAATCCTTTTTAAACCCAAATGAAAGCTAGTGTTCTAAGAAAAGAAGAAGATGACAAATTCCTATGGAAGTGTTAAACAAACACTTAAGTGTTTAAAAATACTTTGATTAGACAAATTATCATCACCATGCTCCTTCTTCCTTTGCTTTTGGCTTCCAACCTACAAAGAAGAAAAACAGTTAGATTCTGAAAAAAATAGAAATTAAAAAGTAGAAAACAGAGGAAGAGGCAATCATTAAAACACTTGCTAAAAAAAAATCAAATTTCTCCCTTTTACACTCTTCCAGTGTCGCAACTCGTGAAGGCGTCGCTATTTTTTCCTCCCAGTGGTGCTCCTACAGTGCCGCTTTACCAATCAGTGGCGCTCTGTGTCGGGACAGAGAGCATGATTGCGTCGCTGTTTTCGTCCAGCGTCGTAGTTTTTGAAAGCGTCAGAGTTTAAGAATTTTTCAAAAACTTCTGTAGATCGGCGAGTCCAGCGGCGAAGTTTAAATTTCAAAAATTCTTGGCGGGATGAGTCCAGCGGCAGAGTTTATGTTTGTGCGATGCTATATAGCGATGTTGGCGAGCCCACGACTCTAAAACAGCGACGCTGATGAGCTCGCGGCACTAAAAATAGCGACGTTGATGAGCCCGCATCAGAATTTTCTGTGTCAAGAAAACACAAATTTTTTTGAGGAAATGTTAGAAATGTTGATGTCTAGCCCTCCTTCTAGCGCAAAAATGTGAACCCTCAATCTATGTACCTACAAAACAAAGAGATTAAACACCTTAAGTTAGATATTGCAAGTATAAACAAGGATTCCCCATGGAATCCATTTACAACTCAAACTAGGAATGAAAATATTGAAGAACACAATACAAAAGATAAAACAAAGATGAAATCCTAATTTAAATAGCAAACACTTGATCCCATGGGGGAATTGGTGCCAATTTAATGTGAAAATTGGCCCTTTCCCAATTCCTATGATTGCAAGCTTTCATATGTAGACTTGATGAAGAGATTTGATCCACTTTTGATGATGAATGATGAGGACTCCAAGCCAAATCTGCAAAAGAACCTAGCTAAGAACTCAATGGTGTGAAACTTCATAGATATTTGAGCATGGTAACTTTACTCAAACATTGGATGATAAAATGAGGAGAGGAGCTCTTCATTTATAGGATTTCAAGATGGATGAAAGTCCAAGTTTGAGCAATGTGGGACTAACTTTCATCCAATGATATGGTGCCACTTGTCAAACTATGAATGGATGATGGTTGTGCAAGATTTGTGGTTTGTGCCAATCAATGCCAATATTTGAAATACAAATTTGTTGAAATGACATGTAAGAGGGAAGGGAAAATGCAATAAATGCCACTTGGCTCGAGGCAAAGGACATGTAAGAGATCTTAAATGCCTTGTTGGATGTACATGTTGACTTAGAATTTTTGAATTCAAATTGAGGGAATATTCCAAAAAGATGCCATGTGAGGGAAAATAGGGATTTAATAAATGAATTAAATCTATTTTCATGTGCAACTTGCATTATCTAGAGGATGTGACATGAGATTAGATTAAATTAATCAAGGTTTAATTAATTTAACAAGAGATTAGATGATGTCACTTATTTGACTTAGATTTATGGATTTATTTAAATTAGATAAGAGAGGAATGTGATAAGAGGCTAATTAAATAAAGATTTTGATTTATTTAATTAAAGGGTATGGTGTTAGATTAAATCAAATAAAGTTTTAATTTATTTAATTTAATAGATAGACTTTAGAGATTTAATCAAATAAATTGATTATTTAATTAAATAGGGATAATTAGATCAGATGAATTGATTTAATTAACAAGGGAGAGTGACTTAATTAAACAAAATGATTTATTTAATTAAGAGACGAATATTGATGAATTTAATCAGATAAGGGAATTTGATTAAACGGTTAGACCGAGGGATGATTTAGGAAGAAACGATGTTAGTAAGTCAGGATCAGGTGCACAATTTCAATCAGTGTATTTTCGATGTCTACAAATAGAACTAAGCAGCCAATATTTGACATATATGAGGATAGGGATTTTCCAAATGAAGATAGAAGTCATTTAGATCATAGATAAGCAGACAGTGAGAAGGATTTGAAGGCGGCCCAACAACAGGGGATCCCATTTTCTGATAGGTCTCCTCAGCCTTTAGGAGATCCCTTCAATCCAAATATTGCATTATAGAAAGAAAATGTAAACCCTAACAAAGATAAGGGTTTCTTAGAGACCGAAAAAGGAGACAAAATTGGATGCTAGAATGATCAGGCATTTAAATCAAGGCCATTGCAATATCTGTGAAAGAATAGAGGCAATGAAGGAAAAAAGAATTACCATCGGAGTAGAAGGAATAAATCAAGGTCTTCATCAAAACATCGTAAGCCCAAGCAAAGGAAAGTATGGAAGATGAAGGATATGCAACATGGGACCAATGTGCAAAATGAAGGGATTGGGTCACCCAAGAAGGTGTTTGATTCGCAGTCAAATGCTAGCCAGGAAGTTATTAAGATAACATTCCCAGATCACATGATCTAGCCCCAAGTCACGAACCTCAGAGAGAAAGCAATTATCTGTAAGTTCTGGAACCTTACTCTGGAATTAGAAACACTTAAAAATCTAATTTTTGAGGAATGGGAAGGGGCTATGAAAGTCTTTTATCTAGACCAGAGTAAAGGAATTTTGTTGTCCTTTTCTCAAATAAAACATTTAAAGATAAGGTTTTTAGAGTAAAGTCATGGACATATCAAGGCTCAGGTTTATACATGGAAAGTTGGTCTCCAAACTTTAAGCTTGAGGATCTTGTTGTTCATTTTGTCCCTTTTTGGTTACAATTGCATGCCCTTCCTTTAGAGTACAGGGAACTAGAATTATTAGAGATCCAACCAAATAGGGATTTTTCTAAAACACACCTTCTATTCTTAAATAATCCTACAAAATTGGCTAGGATGCTGATTCTGCAAGATGCAACTAAAAGAAAACCAACCCACATTGAAATGAGAACTAAATTTGGCAGTTGGTTACAAAAGATAAGCTAGGAAACCCTACAGGATACCTGTCCTCAGTGTCATATGTTTGGCCACCTCGTTTCATAATGCACACAACAAAATAGCATGTAGAAATTGTCTAGGGGGCAGGGTAATCTTCATTCCCAAGTTTCATCAAGCATCAGTCAACCAACAATTTTTAATCAAGGGGACAAGAATAATAAGGATGTATATGTTCAAAAGATTCACATAGAAGGGAATATCCAAAATCCTTCAAACAATAAGATTTCTCAAGACTTCAAGAGTCAAATTTTCATCACATCATTGTATCATGGATTGAAAGCAAAAACACATATTCTTACAAGAAAGAAAGCTTCAATATTTGGGGATGTATAGTTGTTTTTTGACTGGTTATGGAAAAGATACACCACCCAAATTCTAAATCTATACTCTCCATCTCTTCAAGTCAACAAGTATCAGGTGGACAAAATTGTAAGGAAACTAATGTTTCAAGAGTCAGAGGCATTCATTAAATCTGGGAAAACCTTAAATCAGGATAGAAGTTTGGTCTGGATAAAATATTCTCTTGCTCTATCAAACTGGAACAATGCTTTGGACATTACAAAGGAATCTAAGCTAGAAGAGGTAGATCTAGAACTATTAGCAGAAAAACTACTACTATCTGTGGGTTCAGAAATTGTTGAAGAAATTGTAGATGAAATTTTGGACGAAGGCTCCATTTGGGATTGTGATAGAATTGATGGAAAAAAATTTCCTAATCCCTCTATGCAACAGGGTCAGGAAGTCCTAGTCAAATCATCAGATAATTCTCAAATTCAAAATAAAGTTGAATTGATGGAAATGGTTGAGGAAGATATAAGAGACTCATCTAAGTTTGATTACTCGCAATCTCTATCTATAGTTCATACCCCTTATCAACCAGCCCCAAAAAAGTCCCCCGAAAAGAGAGGTCGTAAATCAAAGTTTGCAAAACTACAAGAGGAAGTTGAAGTAGGGAATCAAGCAACTTTACATGACACAATAGTCAGCTCAACAAATAAGCGTTCAAGGAGAGGATGTTGCTCTCCTCGGGTACAATGAAGATTTTGTCATGGAATGTTAGGGGCATTAATGCCCCTGACAAGTGTGCCTGCATCAAGCATCAAATTGATGGATGCAAAGCTGATATGGTCATTCTTCAGGAAACTAAAACTTCAACAGACATATAAATTGACAGTTCAAAAATGGTACTTGTGGAATTCATAGCACTCCCCTACTCAAGGAGCTTATGGGGGTTTGATTGCGCTTTGGAACCCAAAACAATTTTTTGTGGTTTTGATTAGAAATGAATGGAGCTGGAAATTATTAGAAGTTACCAAGTTTGATACCAAATTTTGGCTCTTCAACATTTATGGCCCAACGCCCACAGTGGAGAAAAAGAATCTATGGGATCAGCTCACCTAAGCAATATTGGAGCTGGGAGACAAGAATTTTATTTTGGATTGGAGATTTCAATGCCATTCCATCCCTTCATGACAAGATTGGAGGTATTTTCCCTTCACCTAAAGTTATGTCAGATTTTATCTCTTTCATTAGTATGAATGCTCTTAAGGATATAATACCAGCAAAGGGTAAATTCACATGGACCAATAGAAGGAAATTTTTTCTTCATATTGCAGTTAGACTAGATAGATATCTCATTTCTCCAAATTGGTTTTCTTTGCATCACCAATTCACATATGAGATTTTGCCTCTCCCAAACTCTGATCATTATGCAATTTCATTTGTCATATCAAACATTTTTGCTCCTTCTTTCAAATCTTCCTTCAAGTTTGAAAGAATGTGGTTTAGGCATCCTAACTTTGTAGAGTTGATTTGTCAATGGTGGTTATCAACTCCTTATGAGTAGGGAACAATGATGTTCCAGTTGTGTAAAAGTTGATGTATATCAAACAACAACTCATGAGATGGAAAAGAAGGTGTTTAGAAATGTCTTCTACCAGAAAGAGCTCATTCATAAAGAATTAGAAGAAGTTAATGCACAGATAATTCAAAGGGGAATGGATGATTTGTTGTATGAAAATCAAAAGAGACTGCAAGAGGATTGAGAAGAACAATGTGCAAGGGAGGAAGCCTACTAGAGACAAAAATCCCAGGAATTGTGGTTGAGGGAGGGTGATAGAAACACTAAATACTTTCATGCTTCTACCCAAATCAAGAGGATTGCAAAGGTTGTTCAATCTATTCAGGAGATCCCCACGAGAATTTGGCTTACTAAAGAGGAAGATATCAGTGCTGTCATAATAGTGGTTTACAATTCCTGAGAGGAACAAATTTTAGCTGAAATCACATATTTTTAGAAAATATAATGATTTAAGCCTTAAAAAGTTTTATTTTAAGGATTCCAATTGAAGAGGGTATGATCAAATCACCTTAGATCAAACCCCCTTGGATAGAACCTCGCCAGTTTTAAACCATACCTATAAATGCGTCTCCTTTACACCTATCAGAATGCTGATAAAAAATTACTTTTGATTTAGCTTTTGGGGGATCAAATGAATTCATTTAAAATTTATTTCAAATGATTATGGTATTCCTCAGAACAAGCTATCCAATGAATATAATTTTAATATGTTTTGGTTTTGTTATGTATTTGTTTTTTAAGTTTTATTAAACATAGGTTTTTCATCGAAAATGAATTTTTTGTTCTTCACATGTGGAAAAATAGAAGATTATCAAAAAAAAAAATTGAAAAATATGAGTGCACAGATATTGAAGTCCTTGATCCAACAAAAAAATAAAATAAAATTTTGACATATACAAAAAAAGTTACGTGTTATACTGTCGTTGTGTCTGAATTGTAATTTGTTTGACTTTGAAACTTGATTAAGGAAAAACTATCTAACCAAGTGAAAGCACTAAATATCGAGTTAAAATCTAAATTTGAAAATTAGAATTTTATCCTTCATGGAAAAAAAGTTATGCGTTATACGGTGTGCGTCAATTTTTAAAAATGTTGTTTTCTGAAAAAAATCAATTTTCGTGGGAGATGGAAAAAGAAGTGCAATTTGATTCCAAAAATTTTGAAAAAAATATTTTTAGAATCTACAGACAAAATTTGATGAGACTCTGGTTTGCACCATCTTCAAATTCCTCACAGTTTAGCCGCTATAGGTGCTCGAATGTGAAGATTCAGTTAAAAATAATAATTTCAGTGTCTAGTTTGGCAAAAAATTGTAAACCACTATTATGGGATCACCCATTATATTAAAAGAGAATGTATCAGATTTTTCTCTGACCTCTTATCTACCCCGCAAGTCAAAAGTGAGAAAAATGAAAAGGATGAGATAGAGTTATTGGATTCAATTCCAACATTTGTATCAGCTTTAGAGAATGAAGAGTTATTAAAACCATTTACGATAGAGGAACTTAAAAGGGTAGTCTTTTCTTTGCCTCCAGATAAAGCTCTTGGGCCATATGGTTTTACCACACTTTTCTTTCAAAAATGATGGGATATTGTGTGTTTTGATCTACTTTGGGCACTTGAAGAATCAAGGAGAATGGGATCCCTACTTAAACAGTTTAATGTAACCAACATAGTCATTATCCCCAAGGTTAGCAACCCAACATCATTTGCGGAATATAAACCTATATCCTTGTGTAATACAATTTATAAGATTTTTTCTAAGGCAATCTATTTAAGGTGACAACCTATTATCCCAAGGATAAACTCTCAAGAACAAGGAGGCTTCGTTTTGGGAAGAGAGACATATGAAGGGGCTATTGTAGCTCATGATAGCTTTCATTCTATTTCAATAAATAAAATCCCTTCTATCATCATCAAATTAGATATGACGAAGGTTTATGACAGGGTCAACTGGGACTTTTTGAGGAAAGTGATGTTAACATTTGGTTTTTCTGCTAGATGGTGCAGATGGATTCTTGCCTATTTTTCAAGGACTAAATTCTCCATAATACTCAATGTGTCACCCAAAGGCTTCTTTAGTGCTACACAAGGAGTGTGGCAAGGGGATCCATTATCTCCCTTCTTATTTATAATTATGGTGGAGGCTTTGAGTAGATTTATTAAACAAAAAAAATCCCTTGGTCTTTGGAAAGGAATTCAAATTGAAAACACGGACCTGGTGGTAACTCAGTATCTCTTTGAGGATGATAAAAACTTATTTTGGAAAGCATCACTGGCAGAAGCAAAAAAAATCAAGTATTAGATACATATGCTTCAACATTAGGCCAAAAGGGAAATTCCTCAAAATCCAAAATCTATATCCTAAACACAAGTGAGGCCATTGAACAGAAGATAGTTAGTATTTTGGGATTCCAAAAATCTTCCCTCCCTTGTTCATATTTAGGAATACCTTTTTTCTCAGGCCCAAACAAAGCATTGTACTGGGTGAAAGTAATTCAAAGACTAAAATCAAGGATCCTGACACAAAAGGTCAGATGGTTGTCTCTTGCTGGGAGAATTTTACTAGTAAAAGTAGTTTTGTCTTCAATACCTAATTATTTTCTTGTAGTGTTAAAGGATCCAAAATTTGTTATTGAAGAAATTGGGAGAATAATCAAAAGATTTATATGGAAAGGCAGTATTGATGAGCAAAAGAAAATACCCCTAATTTCCTTAGAAGCTATGTCATATGAAAAATATCAAGGAGGGGTGGGTATGTTAAACCTTTTGAAAATAAATAAAGCTTTTGGAGAAAAAATTGCATGGAAGATGTATGTCAATCCAAAGTCCAAATGGTGTAGGCTAATGCAAGGAAAATACTTAGACAGTATGGTTCCCACAAGAGTCTTCACTGTGGCTAACCCTCCAAAAGGCTCAACTATTTGGAATTTTCTAATCTCATGTAGGAATTTGATTACTTCATAGATCTCATGGGATGTAAACAATGGACAAAGTTTTAATTTTTGGATGGATTCATAGAATAGTACCCCACCTTTGAAAGATAACCCAACTCTTCTCCTGGTAATGGAAATATTAACTAAAAATTGGGGAGAATCTTTGTTGGATTATGTTAATTCAATTGAGCATACTTCAGGTAAAGTATCATGGAAAAAAATATTAGACCCCTCTTTATCCATCCAACAATGCAACTATCTACAAAAAGTGTTGAAAGATCGAATGGTTTATGTCTCTTCAAACTTGGACATATTGATATGGGCTCCTTCAAGGGATGGAAATTACACGGTCAAACAAGGTTGTAAGGCTCTAAATCAAAACTCAGGTCACCTTTTTACACAAAGGGCCTATTCCTTTTGTTGGGATAGCAAAATCTTTCCCAAGGCGGGGAGTTTTGCATGGTTGGCATTAAGGAAGCGTATTTTAACCAGTGATCGGCTAGCTAAATTAAAAATAGCTAACCATTTCTTGTGCCCTCTTTGTAATGAGGAGTTTGAGGAGGTGGACCATTTACTCATGAGATGCAAGTTTGCACAACAAAGCTGGGAGTTTGTACTTAATAAGCTCAATTACTGTACCCCCTTACCAAACTCTTTTTGGGAATTGTTTCAAAGTTGGCCAGTACTCTATAAATCTTCATTCTTTGCATGCATATGGAAAGTAATCCCAACTCTAGTAATATGGAACCTTTGGTGGGAAATAAATTTACACATATTCAGGAAAGAGGATTCATCAATCAATGATGTAAATGTAAAGATAGAAAAAGCAATCTCAGAGGTAGTCAATGCAAGTGTTTAGGAAGTTAAAAACACTAGCTCGTTCTTCTCTAACTGGGATAGTTGTATATTGCAAAGTTGGAAATATCTAAAAATCCCTTTCCTAGGTAGTTGCAATCAAATGCATTCAAGGGAAACAAGAAACATGTCAAATGGAAGGCTCCTTAGGATGGACTTATAAAATTGAACTTCGATGGTGCTTCAAAAGGTAACCCAGGAGAATCAGGGGCAGGTTTTTGTTTGCAAAATTTAGAAGGTAAATTAATAGCTCTATTCTTGAAATATCTTTCTAGAGGATCTAATAATCTAGCAGAATCACAAGCATTGCTATTGGGATTGGAATTGGCCTTGAAATTAGGTATTCAAAACCTTTATATTGAAGGAGATTCACTTTTGATAGTTAACGCTTGTAAAGAACAAAAGATTCATAACTAGTGTCTACAATATGTCCTTCATCGAGCATGGAACATTCTTGATAAATTCTAGAGCTACATTATCACACACACATATAGGGAAGGCAATAATTTGGCCGATTTTCTAGCTAATATGGGTTGTACAAAGCAGGAAATATCTATTTTACATGATATTTCTCCACTTTCACAATTTCCTAATCTAGCTCAAATTTCTAAACAAGATGAGCTAAATTTGCAGGAAGGGTTATTATCTTAAGTAAATCTATATGTGCATCATTTAGCAGAAAAGTAAGGGTGGTATTGTTAAGAAAATAATGTCCTGAGGATTCTTTGTTATAGCAAGTACAAAGTACAATACACATCCAGACGGTTTTGATATCTACCATTACTCACAAGCTTCATGTTTGGTAAAAAATTCTAAAATTCATTCCATAATGTATAACGAAGCTTGATCTCATTTAATATTTTGAATTTGAAAGGAAAAATCAAATTATAAATTACTTCATGAGACTTCCAAAGGAAGTAATAAAGTGACGTCGAACTTGTCATCACATTTAAGGAGCATTCGTAAAAGCAGACCTTTGGCTTGTGTGAACATCATATCCTTTTGTCAAAAATGAGGTGGGAAAGGACGCTCCCAAATGAGCGACGACAAAGTTTATTCTCGTTATCCTTTGAAAGATTTTGCAGGAGACAATTAGTACATAAGTAATAATATTTAAACAAGCTCCGTGACAGATGGTTAATTTCTAAATGTTGTGCTAGAGGTTACCTAAATACATCATTATTTCACATGGTCGATATCCTACTTCATCAAACGTGTGAAGGACTCTTTATTAACTCCTTCTTTAGTCCTATTTTTACAACTTTCAGTCTTTCCAGCGGAAGGGTTTTAAGAGAGGAATGCAATCTCAGGACTCATCGGAAGACGAAGGCGAACTTAAAATTTGCAGGCGCTGTGGCAAAGGAGTAATGGAGTATTTTCCATGAAATCATAGGGTTCCTATCCTAATTGCGGAATGGGAGCTGTCATTTTGAGAGACAATTGGCGAATTGCAGTTAGTGTAGGTATTCAAATATCACTGTTATCAATATAGGAAAAGTGTAATTCGCATTATTGGTGAAGAGGTTCTTTATCCTCAAGCTCATCAGGCTATATTTCCATCACAATTAGTTTATGTATTTCTCTCTAATGTTTATGACCTTCTCCAATCCTTCCCTGATATTCAAATGATAGCCACAAAAGTGGTTAAGGATGTTTTCTTACAAGAAGATAAGTTACTTAAGGGTATTTAGGCATATGAATTATGGAAAGGTGAAGGGAGAGTGGGTGGCCTTTTCCCACTACATTTTTTGCTAAATGGTAACACCTATGTCTTTGTATTTGATGCTATCAAGAATACTCTAGAAATGCGTAGCTCCCGCTACCTCCAGCTAGCCCTTGAGAGGCATAGGGGGACGATAGGCGAAGATTTGGCAGATGAAATTAGAAGGACAAATTCCATCCTTACTCTTCTTAGCCACGAGCACCCCAAGCCAATTATCTTGCGGCAGCCATCTCCTCAAGCTCCTTGAGCGCCACCAGTGGTGATAATTTTTGATTGGGCAAGTACCTCTTTGCATCCACGTCAACAAGCATTACCTAATCTCAATAATCCTTTGCATCCAAATGGTCAAAGCAATGAAGATCAGGGAGCAAATGAGAACCAAGGAGAGAACGACATCACAACAATGGAAGAATAAAGGGTTTTTTGTTTTTTTTGTTTTTTTGCAATTGGCTAAAAAAGAAAATTTATATTTGCTAATTATGGGCCCAACCTAATCTTGAGGCTTGATGTATTTTGTAACCTTCAAAAGCTCGATAATCACCAATTTTTTTTGTAAGTGGATGTAAATTTATAAATCAGTCTCCTAATAAGGTGGATATCGAATGAATTAAGGATGTAAAATAAAAAACCAGACCCCTAATAGGGTGGATATCAAACAAATTTTGTATTTATCTGAGCTATAATTAGAGGTTTTCTTTGTTGGTTCTTTCCTGCCGGTATGCTCTTTTGAACCAGGATTATGTAATATTTTATTATTATAATATAATATATTACAGTGGCTCGCCACTTTTGCATAAAAAAAATACATATAATATTATAATATTATAATATTATAATATAATAATATAATATTATAATATAATATAATATAACATTATTATATAATATAAATATTACATTATATTTTTATTTAATATAAATATTATATTATGTTATATTATAATAATATAATATTACATTATTAATAATATTAAGTACATTATATTTGGGAAACAGAAGAGGCAGTAAAGGTATATCCCTTTCTTCTAGACTTAAAAGGGCCAGAGCTCATGAGACACATAATGGTCTCGGCCATGGCGGTCAAATTTATGAAAAGAAAACTAGGGTTGGTGATAGAGGAGGGCATGGATTGGGAGGAAGATTTTACCTTGTTTGCAGAATTGAATGGTTTCCTGTGAGGCTCGGCCTCAGTGTATTAATTTTTTGTTTTAAAAAAAGTATAATCGGTACTATTTTTTTGAAATTATGCAGTGGGACTGCATTTTTTGTGCCGGACGTAGGAAGCTCCCGGGCTGGTAGGTTCAGATTTCATGGTAGATTGGTGGTCTCTCCTGCTACGCAGACGTACTGTATATTTTCTTAAATCTAATATAAAATCATAACCTTACGTATCAAAAAAAAATTAAGTACATTATAATATAAATATAATATTATTATAATATTATATAATAATATAATATTATTATAATATTATATAATAATATAATATTATATAATATAAATTACAACTATACTATTTTGAATTACAACCATAACCACTTTACTCTTCATTCCCTCACCCTGCATACCCGTGCACCCACTTCCTCCTACTCTGCAGTAATGCAGGAACATTAATATTTTTTACCACTTACTCGCTTGATCTCCTTCATGCACATGCGGGTTAGTGGTGCAATGAAATTTTTAATGAATTTACTTGGCCGGAACTTTAATATTTTTTATAATGAATTTACTTCGCATGAACATTAATATTTATCACTTTGCCTGCTTTTTGCCCACTTACCTGTTGTATCTCCTTCACACATACGGGTCAGCGGTGCAATGAATTTTTTAATGAATTTACTTTATATTGCCAGGCCCACCATTTTTTAAATATTATAATATAATATTGTATAATATAAATATTATATTATATTATTATATTATATTATATAATAATATGATATTATATGGTTCTATACTCAGAAACTATAGATGCGATAGTTTTTCTTATTTCTATATGTAACATGCTATTATATTATAATGTATTATATTATAATAATATAACATAATATATTATAATACAACCCACTCCCTCAATTTGAAATATATTTTTTAATTATCCACTTTAATATCATATTGTATAATTTTTATTTCTATTTGTGTGACTAATTATTTAGTTGTGGTTTTTACCCATGATCAAATTGGTCATTTATTTAGTCATTTGTAGTTGTATTGAAAAAATTAGTCACTTATGATGATCAAATTAGTCATTTATTTAGTCATTTGTAGTTGTGTTGCAAAAAATGAGTAGAATTTAGTCATCTTTAGTTGTTGTGACTAAAAATTTTAGTTGCATAGTCATTTATTTGTTAAATTCTACTAGTGATAGAAATGCTTCTAGTGAGGACATGGAAACAACTTCATAGCCTTCAGGAAAAACTTCAATCAATCTGAAGATTCATAACTCAGCTAGCCAACAAGTGTCATCCTTTTACACATCTACTTCACAAAGATGTTGCCTTTAAATGGGAAGAGAAGTGCCAACAGGATTTTCAATAGATTAAGGACTATTTGGAATCATCTCCTATTTTTATGCCTCCTCTACTAGAAAAACCACTAATCCTCTACATATCAGCAACCTCAACAGCTCTAGGCAATTTATTAGCACAACATGATGAGTCTGATAAAGAAAGAGCAATATACTATATTAGTTGCACATTGTTGGGCTATGAACTAAATTACACACCTATGGAGCGGGCTTGTTTAGCTATTATCTTTGCATCACAAAAGCTTAGAAATTATATGATTAACTGACAAATCAAGCTCATCTCCAAAGTGGACCCATTGAAATATCTTTTGTCTAAGGAAGCCCTAGCCGGTTGAATGGTGAAATGGGTTATGATCCTTAGTGAATTTGAAATAAAGTATGTTGATAGAAAAGAAATCAAGGGACAAGTGATAGTGGATCAATTGGTTGAAGCACCTATTGATGACCACCATCCTTTGATATCATACTTTCCAGAAGAAGGAATCCTTGTGACAACTCAAACAAGCTAATGGAAATTGAACTTTGATGGATCTCACACTCAACATGAATCAAGAGCTGTAATTCTCTTTGTTATGCCTCAAGGAGATTGTATACCCAAATCATACAAGATAGCCTTTTCTTGTACTAACAACATAACAGAGTATGAAGCATTGGTCACTGGATTAAGAATGGCAGTTGAGTGGAAAATCAAGAAATTACAAGTCTATGGTGACTCATAGCTAGTAATTTGATGAGTGGCTGATGAATACCAAACCTAGGATGATAAATTGCTTCCTTACAAAATGATGGTAGAAAATTTCAACTAGTATTTTGTAGTCATTCTCTTTGAACAAATACCAAGGACAAATAACAAAGTTGTTGATGTTATGGCTACTATTGGTTCTCTTCTAGACACGTCGCAAAATAGTCATAAATGTGAGTTTATAGTGGAGTAGTTGCTTACAAATGTATTCAATGTCCTAAAATCTAAACTTGTGTGTGAAGTTGTTGGTCCTGACTTGCACTGGTATCAAGATATCTATGCATGTCTTCAACATTGAATAATCCCCCTTAACCTCACTAGCAACCAAAAGAAAGCTTTTATCTGACGAACCTCATGTTTTACCATCCTTGGTGATATGTTATATCGATGAAGTCTTGATGAAACATTGCTTAGATGTCTTAACCCTGAAGAGGCATTGATCATCTTGCAGGAAGTGCATGAAGGTGTTTGTAGGTCACATTATAGTGGATCTTACCTAGTTAAGAAGCTATTAAGGATTGGATACTACTAACCTATGATAGAACATGAAGCTAATCGGTTCACTAAGAAATATATTCAATGCTAGAAACACAGTGATCTTATTCATGCACTAGCATAGGAATTACATCCGATCACTACACCATGGCCCTTTTCATAGTGGGGAATCGAACTTATAGGTAAGATATCCCATACCTCATTAAACAGACGTAAATTCATTATAACTACCACAAAGTACTTCATAAAGTGGATAGAAGTTGTACCCTTAACCTATATTATAGACAAGTAAATAGCTAAGTTCATCCTAAACTATTTGATTTGTCACTACAACATACCTCAAATCATTCTCACTAACAATGACACACCTTTAAAGAATCAATTCATTCATGATCCTTGCACTAAATTCCATATCTAGCATTGCTTTTCCACCTTGTACTACCCTCAAGGAAATGGTCAGGCAAAAGCTTCCAATAAAACCATTCTCAAAATCCTCAAAAAGATAGTTAATGATGTCATCCATGACTGGTACCTCCAACTAAATCCTACTTTTTGGGTGTATCGAATCAACATCCAAAAACCCACTTGCAGTACCCCTTTTTCCCTAGTATACGAAACTGAAGCTATCTTTCCTATAGAGGTTAAAATTCCTTCCTTAAGGGTATCTTTGCATAATCTTGTCAACAATGAAGAATGTCGAGTATCTAGACTACAAGAGCTTGAGTTGTTAGATGAAAGATGTTTGAATGCTCTCAACCATCTTCAAGCAACCAAAACCGTCTCAAGTGTAGTTATAATAAGAGAATCAAAAATAGAAACTTCCAAGTGGGTGACTTGGTCTTGAAGGAAAATCAAAAGATTAAGCTTACTCTAGAGGGTAAAGGAAAATTTGAACCGAATTGATTGGGACCCTTTGTGATCACTCCAAACTATGGCTTTGGCACATATCAATTGGCTACCCCTAAAGGAGAGCCTTTGGCGAAAGCTATCAATAGTAGCCATTGCAAGAAGTTCTACACCTAGCCTATCAAAATATCCTGGCAAAAAATAAATCAAAAATCAAAAAATAGTAAAGAGAAATAAATCATCCTTTTAGTGAAAACCACTCTATTGGTGCTTCTAAGATATGTACCGTAGTGAATACCTAGCAAATAGGCACCATGTTTGAATAAGCTTTGCCTCATCATTTATCAAAACTTCTCTTCAACCATCCATTCCATCCATCCACACCATAATAAACATGTGTCCAACCATGGCTTGATCACTTGTTAAGTTCCTAGCCATGTTGCACTCTCAATATCCTCCATCTGCATCATCCCATCTATCCATAATAAAGGTAATCCTATACCTAAATGGGGGAATCCTCCTTAATCTAGTAGATAGATTAGATCCTTGGTCATCTCTCAAGTCATGTATAACCTTGAAAAATCCAAAAAAAATCCATATATCTTTGAAAAATCCAAAAAAACATTTAAACATGTCAAAAATCCAAAAATATCCAAAAAAGTTCAAAAACTCCATAAAAAGGTCAAAACATCAAAATCTTCCAAAAACATTATCCAAGTCCAATAATTGAAATATGAAGCCTCTACATAGTTACGTAGGCAAGGCCATCATTGATGAGCCCTCAAGGAATTAGGTTAGTCCCCTAGGTCATGTTTCTTGGTCTAAATATCCTTAAAATACTTAAAAAATTAAAATATATTCAAAAATACTAGAAGAAACCAACAAAATGTGAATCAACCTACTTTTTTTCCTACTTCTATACCACCTTCTCAACCAAGTCTTCCTCTAGCACCGAAACCTACTGCTAAAGCACTTGGTGATTATGATCTTGTTAAGCAACTTCATGTTACTCCGGTCAAGATCTCACTATGGGATTTGCTTCAGTTTGCTCTGGTTTATCAAGGTATGCTTCAAGAAGCCTTCAAAATATCCTCTTACCTTATTTTGCTAGGCCAACAGATGTTAATGTGTTGATAGCTCATATTCATGCAAATTTTCCAAATATTACATTCTATCCATGGCAACTCCCGCCCCCAGAAGTATAGAAGCAAGCTAATCCTCTTATGATTATAGTTAATAACATTGGTATTAGGTGTGCTCTCGTGGACACTGATTCGACTCTCAATGTATGCAACATTGATCTACTACCTAAGATTAAAATTGATTCTTCTTTTTTAATTGCTTCTTCCTTGTATATTCTTGGATTCGATAATGTTGGTCGTCAAGCCCTAGGGACGATAATCTTTCCTTTGAGGTTGGGACCCATTACCTTACCCACCTTGGTCAATGTGATGTTTGGTCCTTTACCTTACAATATTCTTTTTGGGAAGACCCTAGATTCACGCTTTGGGAGCCATAACTTCGACCTTGCATCATATAAATTTGTTGCTAATAACGAAGTAATTATAATTAAGGCTGACCCTGATGCTATACACATTAATGAGATGGCAGCTGCGAGTCAAGCCTCGGTTGTTTCCACCCTTAAAAATTATATTCCACTATTATCTTCTAATGCATTGGCATGCTCTTCGATAGTTTCTATCTTAAAGGCTACTCCAGAGATGGATGTCCCTAAAGAAGATCATCCTAAAGCGAAGAATCCTAACTCTACCCCTTCTTCATCTTCCTCTAAATCAAATGCATGCCTTGGTAATGATTGGGGGTCCTTGGATTTTTCTTACTTCTTCATCGGGGAATACAAGGTCAACCCTATCCATCTTGACCTTCCAATGGTTTCATATACCTTCATCAAGAAAATTGACTATCCTCCCACAGGGAAAGTCAATCAGGATCTCATCAAGGAAAATGATTGTACCCCTACTAAGGAAGTTAATTATGCTTCTATTGAGGAGGCTAACATTTGAAGTCTCATTAAGAAGGATGATTGTGATCCCATGGATGAGTATGATACTCACTGGTGGAGTGATTCTCTCTATGTTGATCCACCTCCTTCTCAATATTTTCAAAAATGTTACGACCCTGGCTATAAACTAGTTTCTAAATATGGTTATGGACGTAAAGGTTATGGGAATAACGAGCAAGGAATCCAAGCCCATATAGAATGTATACCTCATAAGTGTAACTTGGGGCTTGGCTGCTCTCTTGAACAATCTAGGCAGAAACCATGGTGGAGTGTCAACATGATTTCCGTCGAACCTCTCAGTCTAGTTCATCCTAAACTGATTGAGCAAAGTAGAATCTAGCGAAGTTCCTCTAAATGTCTTCTCTTCAGAGGAAGCGCTTGAAGAATTATTAGGTGTCTACTCTCATCTACCTTCTCATCACCATAAATGGAAATTCTCATATTGCTTACATAAACAATTATACTTTAGAGAATCTATTTTGAGTATGGATGAGGAGTCTCCCTTATCTAATGTGGATGATGATGTTCTTATTTCTCATCCTAAAGACCGTAGTTCCTACTTAAATGGGACACTACTGACGTTTTCATGGATCCCAACTCTTCTAAAAAGGTGATTAAGATTGGAAAATTCCTTTCTTCAAAAGAATCTAAACAACATTCTAATTTGCTACATTGTATATTGGTCCTGTGAGAACATGCCTAGTATTGATGAGTCTGTAGTAGTTCACAATATTGTTCTATGTCTCGATGCTAAGCCCGTCAAACAAAAGATTTGAAATATGAATCCCAAGGTCACATTATTAGTTATTATCAAGATAGAGAAGCTATTAAAAGCAGGCTTTATCTACCCTATTGACTATTCACCTTGGATATCAAAAATTGTTGTTGTTAGCAAACTTGATGGCCATATTCACATTTGCATTGACTTTTTTGATCTCAATAAGGCTTCTCTTAAGGATGATTTTTCACTGGCTAATATTGATATGATTGTAGACTTGACTATAGGTCACACATTGTTATTCTTCATGGATGGCTTCTCAGGCTATAGTCAGATTTGTATTAACTCGAAAGATTAGTATAAGACAACCTTCACTACCCCTTTGGGTGCTTTCTGTTATGTGGTCATGCCATTTAGATTAAAGAATGCAAGAGAAACTTACCAATAGGAAATGACCCTTATCTTTCATGACTTTATTCACAAAATTCTAGAAGATTGTGTTGATGATATCTTGGCTAAGTTTGTAACTCACCAAGATCATGTAGAAAATATTCGTCTTAATTTCAAAAGGCTTCGTATCTATAAGATAATGCTAAATCCTCTTAAGTGTGTCTTCAGTGTTGGTGTAGGAAAACTTTTAGGATTTATTGTTTCTCACTGTAGAATTGAAGACAATACAAATAAGATTGATGCAATTGTTAGCATGCCTCCACCCAGAAACATCTCTCAACTATGTAGTTTGCAAGGGAAGATCCAAGAAATTCACATAGTTGTATCTTAGTTAGCTAATTGTACTCTTCCCTTCACATTTTTGAAGCAAGATGTTCACTTTCGATGGGATGATGAGTGTGAAAAATATTTTGAGTCAATTAAGATTTATTTGGCCAACCCTCCTATCCTAATGCCAGCTATGCAAGATAGACCCTTTTTGCTTTATATCTTTGCATCACCTCATGCCTTAGTAGCTTTGTTAGCTCAACATAATGATGATGGTAAAGAAAGAGCGGTCTATTACATTAATCGTGTTCTTGTTGATTATAAAACTCATTATTCTACCATGGAGAAACAATGTCTTGCTCTTGTCTTTGCAACACAAAAGTTACAACATTATCTTCTTCATGTTGAAACTCATTTCATTGTAAAGAGTGATCTCCTAAAGCATTTTTTTACTAGAATCAATCTTTCGGGAAGGTTGGTGAAATGGGTAATGTTTCTCCCTGAGTTTGACCTCAAGTTCGTTACTTAGAAAGCAATTAAGGGCCAAGCTATTTTCGATCAATTGGCAGAAGCTCCCTTATCTCACTCCTTTCCTAATATAGATTTATTTATAGATGAAGACCTTTTCATAACAAACCATGAACCTATATGGGAGATGTATTTCAATGGATCAAGATTTCAAGCTGGCTCCAGAGTAGGCGTAGTTTTAATCTTGTTGGGAATTGATTTGTCATTGATGTCAAAGATGTTTTAACTAGATTTTTTATTGTGGTTCAAGGTTGGAGTTATAACATTGATTAAGGTTTGTTCTACAAGGAAATGGTTTCCAATTGATTGTGGTTTTTCCAAAGGTTATGAGTGATACAAAGGTAAGGTAAAGGTTGTAAGCTCCATATTGAATTTCATACAAAAGTGTTATGCTTCATTGAGATTCACTTTATACAAAGGTTTGAAAAGGTTTGAATCCAACACATGTTTCAAATCTAAAGGCTCGAAGGCATTCTTCACTTCATGGTTCAAAGGTGTGTTCTAAAACCCTAATCTAGGGTTTAGGTTTCAAGATGCTTTCTACGTGTTGTTTTCTTTCTACTCTCTTAATTAAAGATTGAATATGGCTTGAACTATAACATAAAATCACGATGATATGTTGGTTGAAAATTTTCTTTAATAATGGCTTTGAGAAACCCATGGATATACTTGGTTAAAGACTTTAATCAATGTTTATATGCAAGTCATCGGGTTTGTTAGTGAAGAACAATTTTTCAACTATTTACAAACTGAATGTTGGTAGATAGAATGGTGTGATACACTTTGAGGTTACTAATTTGAATGTAATGCGTGGATTTGGTAGCATGTTGAATATGTTGTGAGAAGATTCATTAAAGTTATACTATCAGTTTGAAAACACAGAGAAGGAATAATTAATGTTTGCTCAACATAGATGAATGTGCTTTAGCAAATGATTGAAGTATGAAGGAAAGAATATGAATTTAGTTCCAGTGATTTGAATATGCTAATGTAAATGTGTCTTGAGTTGAGATTCATGACAAAGGAATTTTTTTGATAAAATCTCTTGGTGTCATCAATTTGTCCATACAAAGAAGGTTGCCGTGAGAGGTTTTAGTTATTTTGATATTACACACACCAGTATAAGGCTTGTTGATGCTTGTTGGGATTAGAAGATTCATGCAAAGAATAAATGACATGTGTGCACAGGGTTTATGTTCATTTTTCTTGTTAATTTGTTCATTGTATTTATTGAAGGGGAGATTTGTAAAGAAAATATTTACCCATGTATGTGAAAGGGGGATATTGGTAATCTGGTATGCATTGTAAACATAATAGTATTGTGTATCTTAATCCTTTTGTATTGGAGTTTATTTGTGGGGTTAGTGATTTACCAGTGAGGCATACAAAATAGCTAGTGAGGCTTTTCTAGGAAGGCATAAACTGTAGCCAGTGAGGCATATTGTGTACCCAGTGAGGCATAAATTGTAACCAATGAGGCCTAATAAAATGAATTTTTTGTGGTTTTTTCTCCCTATAAAGGGTTTTCCACTCATAAATCATTGTGTTATGGTTTTTGTGGTTTGTATGATCTTCATGTTCAAATAATTCAATCTTGCAGTTTCCTTTGTGTACCTTTTAGTATTTGAATTTCTATGTTGATCAAGTATTTGTTCTTGGCTATCACATTGGGTTTTGAAATTGAACATCAAAGTTATAACAAATAAACTATGTGCATAAGTTTATGAGAAACAATTGAGTTGAATCTGTTTATTGAAACATTGATTCACCCCCCCTCTCAATGTTTTTGTACTCCAACAAATCTCACCTAAAGGTAAGCCAATTCCTCTATCCTTCCAATTGAAATTTTATTTCACTAACATCACTGAGTATGAATCCCTTATAGCTGGCTTGCATGTCATGATTGCACTGAACATTAAACATTACATACATGGTGATTTTGAAATTATTGTAAATTAGATTACATGAATGTATCAAGCCAAGTAGAATAAGCTATCTCAGTATCAAGATTTATCCTCATCCTTGCTTGACCATTTCTCTTCTTTTACAATAGACAGTGTTCCTAGGAGAGAAAATCGACATGTAAATGCAATGGCGAGTGTTGCCTCCCTTGTATCTTCAGATGAAGGCATAGGAGAATACCACTTTTTAGTTTATATTCTTCGCTCTCTTGCTATCTTAGATCAACCTAAATCTGATGCTCTAGTGTGTGCTCACGTAGAATCAAAGGAAAGGTATTCTCATATTTATAATATCTGAAGACTATAATTTTTCTTGACAATGCAACTAAAAACACTTGCATTCAGATATGAAAAATTTCAATTTGATACATTATACTATTAGTTGTTCTTTATCAAAAATATTATAATGGTCTTCTTCGGTGTCTCACTAAAGTACAAATACCCCTTGCCCTTCAAGAAGCCCATTCGGGCTCTGGGGGTGGCCATTTTGGTGGTAAATCCCTGGTGCGTAAATTGATTCACATGGGATACTTTTGGCAAAAAATGGAGCAGGATTCATTTTCCTTTATCAAGAAGTTTCCGTAGTGTCAATAACACAACAACCTTATTCAAGCTCCTACTCAAGAGATTCAAAATCAGACCTCTCCTTGGCCATTTTCAAAATGAGGGTTGGATATTATTGGAAAAATATCACCTCATTCTAAAGGACATATCTTCATCATTACTGCTATGAAGTAATTTACGAAATGGATCAAATTTGTTCCACTTCAATCCATGAACGTTGAAGCAATCTGTAGCTTTCTTCTAAACAATATCATTGCTCATTTCAGATTGCCTGCTACCCTTGTTTCTGAAAATGGTACGCCATTTAAGAACAAAGAGTTGAAGCAATTCCTAGAAAATTTTCACATTCAATATCATTTTTCTACACCATACTATCCTCAATCTAATGGCCAAGTCGAAGCATCTAATAAAAGTCTTGAGTCGATTCTTCAAAAATGGGTAAATAAACATGGTAAATATTGGCATACTCAATTAACATATTCCTTGTGGGCTTATTGAATAAGTGTTCGTATGGTGACTGGCACAACGCTGTATAACCTTGTGTATGACGCATGCCTTTAGAGTTGGAAATTCCATCTTTGCAAGTTTCCCTCAAAGGATTAATAGATGATGACACTTACCATGCTAATCATTTGCATCAACTTGAGTTACTCAGTGAGCATCGATTGCAGGTCCTTAACCATCTTCAAGCTTATCAATGATTGCTTTCTAAACATTATAATCAAGGTGTTCTTTTTAGAACTTTCAAGGTAGGTGACCTAGTTCTTTATGAGAATAAGAGAAATGTAAATATGTCAATTGATCAAAAGGGGAAGTTCAACCCTAATTGGTTAGGCCCTTACATTATCATCTATGTGTATGGTTTAGGTGCCTATGGATTGTCATCTATGGATGGATTGCCTCTAAAATATCCTATCAATGCAATGCATCTTTGTTGATACTATGTGTAATGTCTATGTGTCATGTGTGTAACACTCATCTCTCACGGATTGCAGTTTGTTATGATATGTCATTCCTTCATTAACACAACTATTATACTATTTTGTGTTATGATGTAAACATGTGTATGTGAATAATTTATTTGATTAAGAATCATCTATGCATTTGTTTTATTATGCTATGTATCTGTGTATTGCATTGAATTAAAAATCTTTTAGTTTAGCAATTAGATCATCATTGTATTTAATTAGCATACATTTGTGTGTGTTATTAGATCATGGTAGCATCTAATCTAAACATACATCCATAAGTATAACATCCATCACATAATCATACATGAAAGTAAAATCATATACATAAAGGGACACCATGATGTCAAACCAAAATCTTATATATATATATATATCAAATATGTATCATGTACATGTATCACACCTTTGTATCAAAATGAGGTGACTATATATCTGTATATGTCTATATATAAAAAATAATACTATACAAAATGATATCATCAGTACAAAATGACACATGCAAAATGAGCCTCTAGCCCCTAGGCGCATGGCTCCCCGAGTCCTCTGGTCTTGGTGTTGATCAAGGTCTAGGTTGGACAGATGTGGTGGAATGCGATGGATGTGACCGTGACACTAATAAACTAGCCTGGGGTCCTTGTATCTCCCCACACAACTCTACAACCTCCATATGTAGTCGTGCCTCTTGCTTCCGAGTTTGCCACAACCCCTCCTAAAGATGCTGCAACTGGGGATCCACAATTGACTTCACGGCTGCCGCTTTCCCATCGAGGTCACCAAGTTGGCTTTATAGAACATCATGTGCCCTCTCGACACTCTCTAGTCACGTCTTGGCCTGGTCTCTCAGTGAGGGCAGTGTGAAGCTTTAATTTATATTGATCCCATTGCTCGGTCACAGTGGTAACATCTCTGAACAACCTCAACCCACGCCTCCTCATATGCGGTCCTTAGAACTGCAACTGGCTCAAAAAGGTGGGAGTGTCACCCCATTAAAGATGGCCTATATACATCAAGGACTCTCCCCTGGACTGGCATGATCGAGGATACCTCATAGATACACTATCCAATGAAGGCAATCCACTCTTGTGTGTCCACTACAACCACAAAGTAGTAGATGCTATCAATACCAGACGATATCAAAACCTGAACATACATACATATGAGATAAAACTAAAATATGAAATACTAAAAGGAAATAGTATAAATCACTCTTATACCTGGATCCCTGAACTGCTAATGTGGATTTAGGGGGTGCGATGATAATACCAACTCCTAATGCCGCTACTGCTATTGTGAGGACACTAGATGTCAAAGGTGGCACCGCTAAGACTAGGATAGCTGTTGGAGGGAATGAAAACCTCCACCATCGCCTCAGCCTCTCTGCCACTCTGCCCACCACCTCTCCTCACTAGCCATCATCATCACCACCTTGGTCCTCTCCTCCTCCTCCTCCTCCTACCTATCCCTATGCACCAACATCATCCATGGGGGAATTTATCGATAAAATCAAGGTAGGACCATGTGTCACCCACCAAGTCCTAAAGCCACGAGCCACCCCTACATCATCAATAGGAAGCATCGAGGGTTGATCATCATTTTCTATCCCATTTCCACTATCTATGACATCTAATATGGTTGGATGATGATGATCTCTTGATGTAACAGTGCTCCTAGCCACCCGGGCATATGCAGGGAGAGTCAGGGGAATAGTTTGCAAAATCTTGAATTGGTGAGCGACCCTATGCCAATAATATGGCATGATAATATAGTTGATGCACCCAACCAAGAAGTGATTGTGTTGCATGTGTCGTAGCTATTGTATGCCCATATATGGTGGCCACCTCACATCATGGCACCGTAATGTATCAAACTGTAGCCGCCAAAATTGTAGGTCTCCATATCTCCACTCGCATACCAATGGGTATGTGTGGGCCATCAGTTTACTAGGGGTCATCCCTTGAGGATAATCGATTGGTTGGGTAGTTGTAATGTGTGCAAAGGCCCACACTTGCAGGAGTGTGTAGGCTGTGAGGGTCAAATACTCATAATGTACATACCTACCCAGCTTTTGGTATAGGTGGGAAAGCATGCTGCGACCCCAAGAAAAAATAGTCCACCCTCCATCTCCTGAATAGTATGGATGAGGGTCTCGTGCAAGTGTGAGCCTCACTCATCCATGGTGACTCAGAGGGTGACTATGACTACCCTCAGCCTCCTCAAAAGTGGGACAACCACCAATCCATGCTCAAACCATTGTATGTAGATGTGGTCGGTGGTGTCGTTGGGGTCTATGCACCCGACACAATACTATTGTCCATCTAAAACCTCTCAGGGTGAGCATGTATCATCAAGATCCATTTTTCGTTCATGGATGCATAGACTTGTGATGCGATACACATCATCTAGAGTAACTATCATCTCTCATGACGACATGCAAAAAGAGGAGGTCGTCTCATCCCAATGCTCCATGAGTGCCATCAACATCAAGGGATGGTGCAACATCTCGGGCAGTGTATAGGCCCACTAGAAGCCTACCTGTCGGAGATTAATTTGGTTGTCCATGTGCATCTAGGCCGCCTATTCCCAAAGCATCATAAGCACGCGTGCGCCTCCATGCTCACGCATCCCAAGCCAATCCTACAAAATGGAAATGAAATATATGCCAAATCCAATATATAAGAAAATTCTTCCTTCTACGTCAATTTTTTTTAAGTGACCTCTAGGAAAAAGGCGCACTACACAGACATCTACACAACGTACTAGTGTATGAGGTTGACCATGGCCTAGACAACAACGTGTATTTCAAACGATAGTACAGATGGAGGCCAACATCACATTGCTTGAAAAACAGTGCATTGGCTAGATGCCTTCATGTTAGTTAGATGCCTTCATGCCGGTCGAAAGTGCGTTGAGTTGGATTTGAAAAATCCTCAAAAAATGCCTAAAAATGGACACAAAGGGTCAAAATCAACATACCTCATCAACCTCGTCACTCTCGGCTATAACCTGACACAACTAAATTTCCCTGGGACCCATGTAGTCACATCTGCAAGGCATTTTGTTGACTTTTCTCTTACAAAATTCAACAATTTTATCATGCTGAATAGTGAAAATGGCCCTTTTGTGGGCCCTCCCGAGTATATATAGGTCATTTTCTGCCCATTTTTTTCACTGAACATGGTTCTTCCATTTTTCCTATCTTCACCCCACCTAGCTAGGGGAAAAAATGGGAGGGGCATATACTCACCTCTTCATCATATTTTTCTTTTGAACCATTAAACTTTTCTTGAGCATTCTTCTCATTGTGGTAGCTTCTTCCAATTTTTAAGCTAACCAAAATTTTCATTTTACAGAGCAAAACTTCGCATCTAATGTTGTGGTTTCTCATTGAGCTTAATCACTGTAGGCATCATCAGTATTCTCTTGCTTGACCTCAAATTTTCAAACTCATACTAATGTTCTCTTTTCTACTTTAGTGTAGCTAATTTTTCTCAAAAATTAGCTCACTAATGCATTTATGGCATCTAGCCACATTTATGACAAGAACCTTATGAGTCATAATTTCATGATTTTAGCTCCATAAGGGACAATGATGAAGTGACAACATTCCACCACCCCATTTTTTGTAAAGTTATGAGTTAGATGCCTGCGTGATGCATAAACATCTACGTGGCGTGCTAACATCCTTGAGCTTTACGAGTTCAAATGAAGAATCTCAGGAACCTTTTCCCATGACACGTGTCATCGCGGGAGAATTTTGAGTCTAATGGCTCTTCCTACCCTTGCAACTTAACAAAACTCTCATTTTCACTCTCATTTTATAATCATTCTCACTCTCTCACTCCAACTTGCTTCTCTCTTCTACATCGCGATTCTATGGTGAAGCTCTGCTAGATTGAACTCTCACCAATAGCCAAATCTCTCTTGCAAGTGTTCAAATCCATGTTTATCAAGCCAAGAGGAAGCCATGAACTATTGGTATTTCTCTCTTGTTCTCTTGTCAATTTGCTAGCATATTTTATTGTGTCTATTTATCTTGTGATATAGGTTCTCCATAGCAGGGTTTGCTTTTATCACTTAGTTGCCTATTTTGTGATACAGGTTCCCCTCCATCACGGGGTTTTCTTTTATCACTCATTGTTTCTACTTTACTTTGTGTCTTTATACTCTCTATTTATCTAGTTGTTCGTGAAGGTGGAAACAAAAAAAATGGGGTTTGACTGAGGCAAGCCCCGAAACAGCCTCAACACTTTTCATCCTTTGCCTTGTGTGTAAGTTGTTCGTGTGGAACTTTTCAGGAGGCTTCAAAACATAGGTCCTCTTGTTAGTGAAAATCTTGCTTTCTTTTCATTTACTATCATTCTTGTTTTTTGTTAAATTAGTAGATCAAACAAACCTTGGATTTTGAATAGTTGGTAGATTCTTTGAGTTCTATGTAAAAGGTCTTGTTCTTCGTTTGTACGAGACACCAACACATCCTTGAGACAATGTGCCACATTTTCATCACACTCCCACACAAAAATCCTTTGGTTGAGAGCTTGTCCTCTTGTCCCAAAAATCTTTGCAATTTGCTCTTTCAGTTCTTGAGGTCCTTTATTTGTGATTGTTCTAGAAACTTTGTTTTAAATACATTTTGCAATCCCTTTCATCTTGAATCACCATCACTTGAGTCTGTGTCATTTGAGGTGATCAAGGGAAATTCCCTCCCTACTAACTATTATTCATCTTAGAGACACAGGAGTAGTAAATCCCCTCCTTCACAAAACTATTCATGAGCACATTTGTCTTCTATTTGATATTATCTTTGATGAAGTTGCATCACCATTTCCATCTTTGGATCTTTCTCTTTTCTTGCCTACATCAACTTTTATCATGAAAATTTATACAAATATTCATGATCTGACCTATCTAACTCAATCATCTATATTGGCATCATCTGCAATAGTATTAGATTCACATCGGTCCAATTATCACCATACATCCATGGTCCTTGTTCCTAAATCACATACAGTACATGATCCTTCTTATCAACATTTGTCACACATCAACATTAGATTGGAGATCATTGAGAATCATTCAAAGGCATCATTGCCATCATTTCAATCTTTTGATCATGTGTAGAATTCAGATACATTCATCTTACTTCCTACATATTCCTATTTGGAATGGCATGTCATCATGTACACATTTATGGTGTTGTTTATTCCCAAGGGGGGAAATTTTATCCAACAATCATGGGTCATCTTCAACATCCATTGTTAAGCATCTACCAATAGTAAAGCATCATTTTGATGGGAAGTTGCATGGTTTCTCTTCTCTTATTAGTTTTGGGAGGAAGCATTTCCCCACATGGAGTTTATTACTTCACATTTTTTTTGGGGTCACATTGACATTCTATCTTTTCTCTCTTATGGGGGGAGTGTTTCTTGTACTTATGTGATAGAAGTAGTCCTTGAAGGGTCATCATGAGTCCTATCTTCTTTACTTGTACATTTTATTTCATTACATCATTTCTCTTTTGGAGTGGAATTTTTATTTTCAACTGAGTTTTTTATCCTTTACTCCAATTTCTAGTAAACTTTTACATGAGTACCTAATATGGCCTAATAGTTGGGACTCAATATGTTGCATACATTACTCCCTAAGTTTCACTAAAGGGGGGGTGTTAGTGTAAATAGATTCATTATTCAACTAGTTAGCTATTCACCTTTCTAGGATTGACTTGTTCACACTCATAGCTTAAGTTTGCTTAGGAATTTTAGGCTTTTGTCTTACTTCATAGCATTGAGACGCCTATTGCATGTATATTTAACACTTTCTCACACACTTGTCCAGTGATCTCAAAAGTGTTCCATATTTGGAGGTGTAGTTAGTTATTAAATCCTACCTTCCTACCTCATCTACCTTGCCTATATAAGCAAGGCTCACATTGTATTTTATACACTCTTCATATGATATTGATGGACATACTATTGTGCTCATATTTTCACTTGTGGAAGGTTATCAATCCATGCTTTTTGATCTTGGAATTCTCTAACACTATAAGCATCATCAAAATAACGAGCTTTGTACGGGTATCTTAATAGTTAATGAAAACTATTATCTTATTAAAATTATAGCTACACCTTTACATGCAATTTAAAAAAAATTCATGGAAAGAGAATCAAGCTAGGTACTATGAAACAAAAATCATTTAAGGGTTTAAATATTGAAGTAATAAATACACTCATGTTTCCTCTTTAAATTTTAAAACACTGTCTAAGGTGGAGATAGATGTTAATTAGGTGCATGTACCCCTAAGGTGAATGAAAAATTTGGGGCCACTAAACTATATATAATTTGTAGTATTATATTAATTAGCAATATATGTAAAGTGATGATGCTAATTATGTTTGACATTGTAAGAGATGATATTCAACCACTTCAAATCCACCAAAATCATTTAAGGATTAAAACAATAAAGCAATAAATACACTCATGTTTCCTCTTTAAAATTTATAACATTATTTGAGGTGGAGATATATGTTAATCACTATGTTATATGAGAGTTATTCTAATGCACAGAGGTAATCTTGTGTGTTACTATTTACAAATATTTCATGTTATTGTCCTTGGGTATTTCACCTATGAAAGAGAGATTTATGCTTTGGTGCAAGTGGTGAAAAATTGGAAGCAATATTTGTTGACCTTAAAGAGACCATTGCTTCAATGGACCATTGACCATTACAATGCTTACACAATCATTAGAAGGTTGCGGAAGCAAATTTCTTAAACAACTCCACTTAGTAATAAAATATAAATAAGATATAAATAATAAGCTTGTTGATTTTTGTTCAAGACCACAAAATTGTTGTTAGTACTTAGTGCTTTTTGTCTTCTTGACCCCTTTGCAAGTTAAGTATATGTGAGGGATTATTTCTATGGAGAAGATTTTGGGAGTCATAATAGTAGATTAAAGAAGGTAAGAAAGATGAATTTGTTCATAAGAATAATATTCATGTGAATAATATTCATAAGATGATTAGTCATTTCGAGGTGGGTGATCCCACAATACTGGTTTACAATTTTTGGCCAAACTAGACATTGAACTAATTTTTTTAACTAAATCTTCACTTTCAGGTACCTATAACTGCTAAACCGTGAGGAATTTGAAGATGATGCAAACTAGTGATTTGTGACATTTTTTCTATAGATTTTAAATATATATATTTTAAATTTTTTTGGAATTAGATTGAATTTATTTTTCCATATCCTTTGAAAACTATTTTTTAACAATTAAACACCATTTTTAAAGAGTGACGTGTATTGGCTAACACAATTTTTTTTCTATAAAGATAAAATTCTAATTTTTTTCAAATTTAGATTCGTAACTACGATATCTAGTGCATGCAATTGGTTTCATAACATTTCATTGAATATTTTTTTCTTAATTAAGTTTTGAAGTCAAACTAGTTACAATTTAGATATAGTTTACTTGCTAACACATAACCTTTTTTGTATGTATCAAATTTTATTTTATTTTGTTGGATCAGGGACATCAATATCTAGTGCCTATATATTTTTCAATTTTTTTTGATAATCTTCTACTTTTCCACACGTGTAGAACAAAGAGCTTGATTTTTGGTGAAAAAACTATATTTAATTAAACTAAAAATATATACAAATAAAACCAAAATATATTAAAATTATATTTGATGGATAGCTCGTTCTGAGGACTACCATCATCCAATTGGGTCTATCAATTTTCCTCCATTTTCGTCCTCAAATTGAGCTTTGAAAGGAAAATTTTTGTAGAAATTTGGTAGAAGAGGGGGAGAAGGGAAAAAAGGGGGGTTCAAGCGAACCCCCCTTGACCCCTTCGAGCGAAGGAGGTTTTGCTTGAACCCCTTTTTTCAAAATTTCCTTTGTTTTCTTTTAAAAAAATATGCCATTTGGGGTTCAAGCGAACCTGCATGAAAAAAGGGTTTGCTCGAACTATTGGGTTCACATTAACCCCTAAAAGGGTTTGCGCGAACCCCATAGTTCGACCCCTAAAAACCCAAATTTTTATTTTTGGGACCATTTTTGCAATTTTCCTTCCTCAATGTAATTGTAAACTAGTTTTTTGGGATCACCCAGGTGCATGTACCCTTAAGGTGGATGCAAACTTTGGGGCCACTAAACCATTTCTAATTTGTAGTATTACATTAATTAGCCATTTATGCAAAGTGATGATCATGCTAATTATGTTTGGAATTGTTATAGTTGGCATCTTATTAAGCCAAGTAGTTGGAAACTAAGATTATATCAACCAATTCAAATCAAAACACTACCATGTGAAAATATAGTGATAGACTTTGTAGGTGATTTACTTATGACAAGAAAAGTGCATAAATATCTCTTTGTTTTGGTTGATAGTTCTATAAATTTAGATGAATGTAGAATATGTAGGAATCTATTTTATACTTTTTTTAGACTGCAAGAATCAGGTAGGCTCCCATGTAAACTGCAGTGCACCTAGTAAAAAAATTTCATGTGATTGGTGGCACTTGCGTGACACACCCTCTAGTACCACGGGGATGGGGGAGACTAGACCTTATGACCTCTTGCCTGCAATGGGATGCTTTAGCCAGTCAAGCTATGCCCCTGACCCATGTAGGAATCTAATTCATATTAAAATTAAATTTCAAATTAGAAACTATGCTCAAACCCTAGATTTGGGGAAGGGATAGAGATACAAACCTTGGAGAGAAACTAGGGAATCTAGTAAATTTAACCTAGAGAATTTATTTGGAATCTATATAATTTTAAAAAAAATGAATGTAGAACATATAAGAATAAAAATCTAGTATTAAAATTAAATCTAAAATTATAAATTATCTTGAAACCCTAAATTCAAGTAAGCAAGGGGAAGAGATACAAACGCTAAAGATGAACTAGTGAATCAAGTGTTCATTTAACCTAGAGAATTTATTTAAAATATCTATAGGATTTTTGAAATTTAGATGAATACAAAACATGTAGGAATCTAATTTAAGTATTAAAATTGAATCTAAAATTAGAAATTATAATCGAAACTGAGAGTTGAGGAAGAAGGGGAAAAAGATCTACAAACCTTAGAAAGGAACTAGTAAATTTAACCCTAGACAATTTATTTGGAATTTATGTAGAATTTTAAATTTATATGAATGTAGAACACGTAGAAATCTAATTTTATTTAGAATTAAATGTAAAATTATAAACTATATTCAAACCCTAGAGTTGAGGAAAACAAATCTAATATTTTTGGAATATTTTTATATAAATTAAAAATTATGCATACCTTTCTTGTTGAATATGACCACATAGTCTTATTTTTTTCCTTGTTCTTTATTTTCCCATTTCCTCATTTATAAGATATTTCTCAAAAAATCCTTTACCAAATATTTTCTCCTGTAGAAAATTAAAAAAATGCAAACACAATTTCTACAAATTTTCTCAAGCTTTTCACCTACAATAATAAAAAATTGGAAATACTTTGTTTTTTATTTTTGTAAAAATTACCGAGTTCATATTAATAAATAGTTCATATTTTCTATTTAATATCTATCTAAATCTAGCAAACAAACATCATGTGTAGCATCAATCTCCCATACTCTATGAGAATTTGTCACCTCTTCTCCCCACCTCATAATCACTCTGTGTAGTTTACCCCCATACCATATGTCATCCACCCATTTCCCACACCTCATAGGTTTCTCACTCAATATTACCACCTCTCTCACCATATTTCATCCACAAAGACTCACTCTCTCTCTTTTTATACCCTCATTCATTGAATTGCTCACCCAATCCTTGTACCTCATCCCCCCTATATACACCCTCCATTCATGCACAAAATTATACTTATAGTTATCCCCCACCCATGTTTCTCTTATACTCGTCCTATCTACCCTCACTAATGCATGTCCCTCTTGCCTTGATTTTTCACTAGACTGGGGACATCCCCTAATTGAATTATGTCTAGAATGATTCAAAAACATATTTCCCCTCTTATGGCATGATCTTACATAGATCCCCACCATGACCCATCATCCTATATTTTTCCATCCCACTATCTCATACATTTTGGCAATCCTTCCACCTATCATGAGCCCCTAACCAGTCAAATCAATGTGCTATGTTCACCTCATCTACTCCTTGTTTAGACACCTCCCATATTAGTTATACCCCCTAAACCCCACTCACTAAATTATTCCATTATCCCCTTTGATTATTGTACCTTCACCTATTATGTCCCCTTCTCATATACACTATGCTTCATCCCACCCCCATCTAACTTCAACATTACACCTACTACTAGATTGTGTGTATTTCTTGTTTGTTTGATTGATTTTGTGTATGTGTTTGCTTATTTCCTATTGTTCTAGTGCTCCATATAACACACCATCAAAATCACTATAATTTCCCATGCTATAGTGTTCCTTGACAATGTGTTTACAATAATAATGCACTATCTACAACTTGTGTGTTTTTTTTCAACACTCTATTCACATAGCACATTGCCATACAATGAAAAATTCAAAAAAATACACAAAATGTTTAGTTTATCCCCCATGGCATATTTCCTTAAGGACACCATAGTTCTTCACTTTTATCTTTATTATTACTTTTCATGCATTGTGTGTGTCTTTGTTTTCTTTTATATTTAATTTTTTATTTCAAGTCAATCCTTTACGTATATGATGCAAAATCATCATGATCCCTATATCATGATGCATAATGCCCCGTGTGAAATAAAAGTTGATGCTCAAACACATAAGAACCTCCTTGTATATTATTAGTATATACCTAGGCTTGAATACTTCAAGAATATATCATGGTCATCCACATCCATCTTCATTATTTTAAGCTCCAAAACAACTATCATACACTCAATATCCTCTCCTCATATTCCATCCTACCCCATTTGTACTATGTCCCCATATCTACTATCCAAAATTCTTTTCATCACCATTGTTATTCTCCTCCTAGTCTCTATTTCTACATAATCCTACTTCTCTTACTCTTCTTCCAACCTCCATCATAAATTCCACCATCCTACTCAATCATTTCTTCCATCATTCACATAATATCTATTAGCCTCCATTCATCCCTCCTATCTTTGCTTAGATTGTTCTATTAACTTTGAGAGCACACTCATGCTCTTCCAACCTTCCCATCCTCTCAAGGGGGCATCATATCATCATCCAATTCAATCTAAAAATAAATTAAAAATTTGAATCCAAAATCTATCCAAGCATCAAAACATCATTTGAATTCAATCATCCAATCAATCAATTTGATTGGTCTGATCAATCCAACCAATTGGATCTTAATATTTGATGCTTGGGGCACCATCTCTAATCAATTTTGACACAACTTGTATCCATATGTACTTTCCTTGAAAGAACATTGCTTCTTCTAGTTCCAACACCATTTCAAAGGGGTAGAATGCAGACACTAAAATCATGTATACACTAATTTTTACATTTACCACCCTTTAATTCATTAAACTAATTAATATTATCCTAACTCCATTGTTTTATCATAACTAAATTTATTAGATTCAATATTTATGTTTTAATTAATTTTACATGAATCTAAATTTAATTATCTATAATAAAAGTAATTCAAATCCTAAACTACACTTCATGAGTTAACTATCCAATCAAAATGTTAATTAAATAATCAATTTAGTCAGCTCACCATTGAAAAGCCAATCAATTTGGCTAACTCAAGATCACAAATTAAATAAAATTCAAATAATTATTAGCTCACCAATCAAATGAGTCACCTACCTAGTCATCTCCATGCATTTTGCAAATTGATTGCCACCTCTCCTCATGACTTCCACCAATCATGGATTCAACTCATGATCCAAGATTAAATCTCTATCATTTAATTTCATCTAAAAAATCCTATAAATTTGACCTTAATCCTCCATTTATTCAATCTCAAATCGAACAAGTAGATGTTGTAACACTAAGCAAAAAGCATTATCAAAAGCATGTGCTTTTCAAATTCTATTGAAGCTTTGCATGAAGTTAGAATAATGAGTTTTAACTATTATTTTTTATTCTAATTCTCATACTTACAAAAACCACCATAGGTTGGTCCCACAATAGTGTATCCCAATTGTGGGATGGGGAAGAAAATGAGCCCAAATGTCAATTTTTTCAAAACACCTTCCATTGAAATTATATCTTTGAATGTGCCAAAAATTGTAAAACATATTTGAATGAAGACATTTTTTAATTATTAAATGTTTCATAACCTTTGAATGAAGGTGGATACCTTCAAATGAAAACTTTGTAAAATTTGTTAATATTTCACATTCAAAATCTTCATGAAATGAAGGTCATGCCTTCATTCTTCATTAGAAGGTCTTAAGGATGCCATCCCACTATTGTTCATAGAATTTTCAAATAATTATTTTATTTTGAAGCAAGGGTTGGACCATTGAATGAAGCCCCCGTGACATGAAATTTTGTAATATTATAGGCTTTAGAGTAAGCTTTTTTTATATTGAATATAGTGTGAGCACCAAAAAATTACATGCACTTCTGATATGCAGTACTACTGCAGAATCCTATACCCCATGTTTGCCCCTTTACATTGTATATATATATTGCTTCCCTTTACAGTGCATATATATGGATACAAAATTACATAAGTAGTAAATACAGTCTTTCAAATACATTACTTAGAATGTCCTTTCTAAATAGAGTAAAGACCTAATAACAAAATTACAAAACAACTGAGAAATATATCATGTGTTGACAAATCCCTTGTCATCCTGCACCAAGTTCTTCAAGCCAAAAAGTGTTTCAACTGTTGTTATCTCTACATTGGAAAAGTATTCAATGCTGAGTAGACCTGGAGCTTCTGCATTAGGGTCCTCTTTGGTGACCTTCTCATTGAATTCTTTATGGAACACTTCTAATGCTTTCAGAAAGACCTTTGTACTGGGTTTCCCCACCTGCAAGGTATGGCCATGTCTGACCTCATGCAAATTGATCCTTAGAGTGCCCTCCTCTAGCAGTTTGATAAATTTGAATTTGGAGACTTTAACTGTAACAGAAACCTACAATGTAATATTATATAATGTGAGTCTTTTAACAGACTCAGTAAGTTCCCTCCCAGTTCCATTAAATTTCTTACTATTTCTTGCTTTTCATATGGCCCATAGAATTTCAGCAGAAAAAACACAACCAAAAAAGGAAAGTTCTTTTCCAATTTTATTATCCTTCTAGAGTAAGCTTTAAAAAAAATACTTTATAATATACTTTATTTAATTAGGATATTTTTTAATTTTTTAATGAACATAAGATTTTTACCAAACATAAAGATTTCTATTCAACACACATGTAAAAATAAAACTAAAAATATATGTGTACTCTTAACAAAAGAAATAACAATTTTGATATATACAAAAGAAATTCTATGTTATTGGATAAGATCACTCTAAATTATTAAAAATGCTTAAAAATAAAAATAAAAAAATTTAATGTTAAAGAATATTTATTTGGAATCTTAAAATCACCAGTTCACATTATTTTCAATTTTTTAATATTTTGCTTGCTATTAAGTAATAAAAATTTGTCTAGTTTGGGTGATAATAGTTCTACTAATATCCTCTGTGAAATCACTAGTCTCAAGACCTTCATTGGATGAATCCAAAATAGGATTCAAGATTATTGTTTTGTTCTTATTGCCAAACTGATCTTCATCACCACCAACCACATGCAAGTCTAGAGGACTATTTTGGGGCTCTACCCTAAACTCCTCATTTTCCAAGGTATCTCAAGCTCATGATCATTTCGAGGTGACATGTGTGCCTTGCTTGTGCCATCTTCAATACTAGTTGATTGATTTTTCTCTTCAACTTGCTTACTTGTGGGCTACAACCCACAAACATGCACTTCTTCTTCCTTCCTTGACCCTACAACCATGGCATGTTATGCTTCCCTTTTAATCATTTTCTTGATGTAGTTGACCATAACCAATTTTACAGGTTTCAAAACCACCACACAATTCAAGTAGGAGTCAAAATTGACTGCATTATTAAACTCATTTGGCATATTCTGCATGGAGTACGAAAGCCTCATGTTCACATTGCCTCTTGAACTGTTCGAAATCTCTATTGAATTCCATTGTGAAAACTATAAAAAAAAATTGTTCTCCCAATAGGATGGAAAGAACTTGAGCTCTAATACCACTAAAATATCCCCCTTATAATTTTTTCCAACTTTTTTCACAAACAACTTCACCCGTTAATGTTAGATAATCAAAATAAACCAGCTGAAAGCAACCCTTCACTTTTTGATCACCCAAATCCCAACAAGGGAAAGGTGAGAGCATACGATGGAAAGGGGATCATTAACTTGTAAACTGAAAAAAGCTTAAGAGTACAATATGAGAGATGACTCAACCAATTAGAATGATATGCAAATGCAACTTGACCACTTATTCAACGGGAGTGTAATAGACAGCTCCATCGATCAACATGAAATGCAATACAATTCGACCACTTATTCGGCGAGAGTGTAATACAAAGGAAAGTAAATTTCTAAGCAGCTAGCTAACCCCTTCCACTTTTCAGTGGGCAGTACAAGAAAGTAAAAAGTTGAAAGTAAAGATGGTGAGGCTTGTCTCTTCCACTAAAAGTGTTAATTACAAAGGTAAATTACAGAAATAAAATGACTGAATCAGTACTACTGATAACAACCTTACAATATGAAGTAATATGCAAATTACAATAAGTATTAGATGTCCAATATGCTCCACAATGAAATTAGATGAACTCCATACTTAAGCAAGCTATTCTACTAAGGAAAACAAGCCAAAAGTTAAACTTTTCCCAATCTGATATAAACTTGTAGCATTTAGAAATCTCAAACCAGAAAGCTCCAATCACACCAAAATGCTCATAACTTTGTCTAGAAACCTTTGAATGGCATGAAATCAAGTGCAATGGATGCCAAAGAGAAGGGAAACCAAGTTCATATCAAAAAACAACACCAAAAAATATTGAATGAATTAGCATGTCTCCCAATGCACTAACTGTAGGTAGTACAACCTCCCAAAGAGGGTGACCAACA
This sequence comes from Sequoia sempervirens, assembly GCA_007258455.2. Taxonomy (NCBI): domain Eukaryota; kingdom Viridiplantae; phylum Streptophyta; class Pinopsida; order Cupressales; family Cupressaceae; genus Sequoia; species Sequoia sempervirens. The sequence continues at coordinate 933,154 of VDFB02000017.1, read as the reverse complement.
AGATAAAATCCAATGCTCCACCAAAAAATCTGAAAACTTACAAAGAGGGGTGCCTAGGGTAGGAAGGAAGACAAAGAAAACACCCCAAACCAAAAAAAATCAGACAATGAGCTACGAACGAAAAGGTGTTTCCAGCCAAGAAAAACCAACAACATAAAAACTTAGAAAAATTCATAAATATTCATCTTGATAGGCTCAATCTACTCTTCAAAGTAAAGAATAGTCACAAACTTACCTAGGTGCTATCTTGCAAGCATGAAACCAAGGAAGCTAGGAGGTATGCGTTCCTCGAAGCAAGAGGTCTGAAACAATTTCAGCCACTTAGTTACAATATTCATGGATGATAAAATGAAGAGGCAAGGCCTTGTTTTTATAACTTCTCCAACCCAGAAATTCAAACTCACTTTTCCCTCCAAAAGGGATGCCCAAATGAAACTCATATTCACCTTTCATTTTACTGCATTTGAATTTCATTAGTCTCCTCTAAATCATCCAACATAAGAAAGAGGAATATATTTATTAAAAATGCAAATGAAACATAATCTAGGCGTCCAAAAATGCTGAAGTGAAACAACCTTATAAAAAGCAATTATTTGTTCCTTTAAGCTAGGCGTCCAAGAAAATAAGAGAAATACATTATAATTTTAATTTAAATATTTCTCCAAAAGTCATCCACCATGGCTTGGCCAAATATTTCACTTAAAATATAAACTCAACCAAAGTATTGAATTTTCCAAAATAAGCACGAAGAGTGTGGGATACCAATCCACTCAAACTGCTCAAACTGCCCTGCCTGATATAGCCAATGAATTGAATTGTTGAACCCCTGCTAGAAATAACACTGTTAAAAATAACACTTACTATAAATAGTATACTACTAAAAATAGTAAGTGACTCCAAATGTATTTTAACCACAATCTGAGCATCCGTTGTAACTTAGTAAAAATAGTAAGTCTAGAAAAGTTTGTCAGATGTAGATGCATGTCATACCACTGTGAAGATCTCTGAAAACCCAAAAAGAATCCATAAACCAACCTTGCATGTAAACCCCTGATTGAAATGCATGTCACATCTCTTAGAAGCTTTTTGAAAACCCAGAAAGAAACCAACAACCAATCTACAAAAATCCAACATGCAAACCCCTGAATCCTCAAAAGAAACCTCCAAGCAGTTGGAAACCCTAATTTTCCTCTGACTACCCTATGGGCATCCGAGAATAGGATAACAATCACTGGAAAGTGTAGTGCTAAAAATGGGGACATTATAGTTTTCCCTTCCCAAAATTGCTTGTCCTCAAGTAATGCCACCACAACTATAGAAAATTTTAAATTGACCTAGACCAAAGAAAGTAGCGTCCCAGGGTCCCATGTTCATCTCAAGAAGGACCCACCATGCTGATGCTGCACTAATCTGATCACAAATGTTACCATCCATGAAACTCGAGCTAAAAAAAATGGAAGGAATGAAATCAATACCATGCAACATCTCATGCCCTAAAGACTGAGTAATCAATATCAACAAGGCCATTGTCAATCAAAAACCTAGGCAATAAAAAATGTAGTCTTCTCAACTCATAATCAAACTCCTCAACATATCTCCATATGGTATCTAACAAAGCCACAACTACATTTGTGAATTTCCAAATTTTCTTGCAAACAAGGAAGCAGTCCTTTGCAAGAGCTCAACAAACTCATCCTCATAGCTCCACATGGAGCTACTATGCCTAATTTGAATTATTTTGGTACAACCATGAAGAATTTTGAAAACTCCTACAATTCTAACTCCATGGGTCTCAGAATGTAGAATCAAAGCATGTGGAAGTACGATGTCCAAAACCAATATTGTGAGGAAACTATCAAATTTTGCTTCACAAAACTCTATAAGTTGAACTCTAAGAGTAGGATAGGTTTGAAGAAACAAATAATCACTGTTGTTCCAAGTTGGGATCAACGTAGTACAATATGATTTTAGAGCTCTACACAAGGAAAAATAGTAGCACCAATGAAATTCCCAAGTGTGAGTGTGTGAGATGAGCATTGTGTTGCTTGATAACACCTCAAAAGTGGATGGAAAAAACACTAGAGAAATCTCCAACTGTAAACTACCACCTTTTTGATAAGAAGTGATGAACCAACTCTCTTGAACAAGAGTAATCCCACAAGTAAGGTGGTTGGTCTGCCTCCAATTAGAAAACTTGTATCTCAAAATTTGCCCTTGTCCGAGTCGAGGATCACTCCCAAGAGCAACCAACTGTTCATCTCTCCAACCCATACTTAAAATTTCCCTCCAATCCATTTTTTGATGAACAAATAGGACCATCAAGTGGCTGGTAAGGAAGGTAACAACACCATTAATTCTGAAATTTTGATCCTTATCCCTCCAAAAATTCTTCTTTCCACTAGTAATAAGCTCCATAAACCCATGTTGAGGATCCCAAGCATGGATACCCAACTAAAAAATATTTCCAACACACCAGAAAGAAAAATCAACACAACCCCAAGTAACAATAAGGACCAAGTGCATACTTAAGAAATTGATGTCTCCTCTAGTGACCCCTTGAAGCCTAACCAGAAAAGCTTCAACAACATCGAAGCATGAAACATTAGATGTCTTCAAATCCAACTCCCAAAATAGACTAGTATGAGCTAAAGCTTCACTCAACCAAAGGGATGGATCGACAAGAATGCAATCACCATGTTTTGGTTCTTCTTTCTCCCATACTTCATGAGTAACAAGTCTGAAATCTTCAATCCTTGTTACTGCAGTGAAACATTGAGCAGCTACCAAACTATGTTTGGACAACACCTTGATGACAAAGATGTTGAAATCACCCTAATTCAACACTTCTCATGTGGATACTTCGTCCTCAAACCCACTTATGCATTCATTATCAAGTAGCCTTGGAAGATTACCGATCACAAAGTGTGACATGTCCTCATGATCTAATATCACATCATCCATATGCTAGAAACCATACTCGGTCTCATGCTTGGTCACTTCCCCACACGTCTCTTTTTCCATCACAAAGATGGAATTTCCATAAGTTGCTTCTACAATCAATTCAAAGAGAGGATTATCAAAAAATTGGAAGTCATCCCTTTCCTCTTGCTCACTTCCATCTTATTGATCCAAATCTGCACATGTAACTTTTGATTTTCTTGTGAAACTTTCAAGATCAAACTCCTCTCGAACACTAGTAGAATTTGGAAAATAAATGACTACATGACTAAAAAATTTAGTCACAACAACTAAAGAGGACTAAATTCTACTCATTTTTTGCAACACAACTATAAATGACTAATTTGATCATCATAAGTGACTAATTTGATCATCGGGTAAAAAACACAACTAAATAATTAGTCACACAAATAAAAATGACTAAATAATTAATCACACAAGTAAAAATTAGACAACATGATATTAAAATGGATAATTAAAAAAATATTTCAAATTGAGGGAGTGGGTTGTATTAAATATAATATAATAATAATATATATAATATATAATATATAATATTATATTATTATATAATGTATATAATATATGTTATATAATATTATATTATTATATAATGTATATTATTATATAATATTATATTATTATATAATATTATATAATATTTATATATATAATATTTATTATTATATTATTATATATTTTACATAATGTTATATTATTACTATTATAATATTATATTTATATTATAATGTAATATAATAATATATAATAATACAATATTATAATATATTTAATATTATATATATATAATATAATATAATATAATATAATATAATATTATAATATAATATTATATTATAATTTAATATTATATAATATAAATAAAATAATATTATATTATATTATATTAATTTATAATATTATATTATAATATATTTAATAATATTTATTGAAAGCGGGAGATTTATGAACTAAAGATTATATATTTTGGATTCCATTTTGAAAAATTTGTTTTAGCGGGCAAAAAGAAAAACCTCCCGCCCTAATTTCATTTTAATAAATATTCTCTAAATCCCTAACCGAAACCTTATTTTCATTTGTAGCTCGCTGAATTAGAGAAGTGAAAGGTGAATACCAGCGAGGAAGAGTTTGGAGGAGCTGAAACTAGTAGGGGCGGGGAAAGCAACAAAAAACCCTAATCGTAGTTTGTGTTGCCTCATACAAACACCTTCTGAAGTGAGAGATATGGCTGGCAGTGTGGAGAGGATATAACCTCCGTTGAGGCACTGCAATAGTTTGGTTGAATATGTATTCTTAAATGTAGTAGATATAAAATATGTTTAGAGTCATATTTTTCCTGGCGAGATGGAGGAAAAAATGCATATAATCTCTATGAAATCTTGCTTTAATATTTTATTACTTTTACCTCTTTTTTTTTGGTTTTTTATTTTCTTAATGTGTAGGTATCTACAAGGGCGGCCAACCCTGTATACTTAACTACATAGGGGTAAAGGAAGTCATAATGTTAAAACCTAAATGTGCCCATTATTAGGATCTTGGGTTGGCCATAATTTTCATTTTAATAAACATACTCTAAAACCCTTGTCGAAATCTTATTTTTAGGTTGTAGCTCGCCAAATTGGAGAAGTGAAAGGTGAATACCAACGAGGAAGAGTTTGGAGGAGCCGAAACCAATAGCGGCGGGAAAGTTGTACACCATTAGAGAGAGGGAGGGCCGCTGCCCTTCCAAAAAAACCACACCATTAGGGTCTATGATGCTTGGAATTTTAACAAAGTTCATTATATTTTTACCTTGGTTTTTGCCAAAGAGTCTCCCCTTGCGAGGGATGGCTGTTTTCTATAAATATTTTGTGAAAGTGTTTCATTCATTGTCAAACTTGATTTTCCTTTCCTCTTTATAGTGTATTCTATGATATTTTTTATTTGCATTTTCTTTTGGGTTTTTGGAAATAGTTATGTTGCAAGAATTTCTCCTTGATTCTTCTATTCCTTATGCAGTTACACGAAGAGGAAAAGAGTATATGTATATGAAAATAGGAGGAGTATTTTGTTTATAAGTTGGAAGCTAAAAGCTATATAGTGCCAAGATCTGTTTACATATAAAAATATGCCAAATAGAATAAGGAGAAACACATTTTATAGTATTCATTGTATTGCAGTTGCATAAATAAAGGTTCTTGAGTGACAAATCCAAATGAAACTTTCAAAAAAATAATTTCATCGATACAGATTGATTCTCCATTTTTATGCCTTTTTTAATTCTTCAATTCTTCAATAAATGTGTAAAACGGTCAGTGAGGTTTTGCTTTTCCAGTGAGGCAGTTGTCACTGAGACATTGAATGTAACCAATGAGGTTTTGATTTTCCAATGAGGCTTAATGAAGTAAATTTTCAGAGTGGTTTTTTCTCCACTCAGAAATACTGTGTTGTGGCTCCTCTTGTGTCTGATCAATAATATTTGTTCAAGCATTTTAGTTTTCATTTCATGGTGCTTCTCTCAACATTTGAATATCTATGATACTTGAAGTTTATATGCATAAATTTGTGAGGATTAATTAAGTTAGATTTGGTTTGTAACTTGAATCACCGATTCACCTAAATAAATGACTAAACCATGACTAAATAAATGACTATTATGACTAAATAAATGATTACCATGAAAAATAAATGACTAAAATGATTAAATAAATGACTACAATGACTAAATAAATGACTACAATGACTAAAATAAATGAATACCATGATTAAATAAATGACTACCATGATTAAATAAATGACTACCATGACTAAATAAACAACTACCATGAATAAATGAACAATTATCATGACTAAATAAACAACTATCATGACTAAATAAATGATCAGTTAACAACAATCAATGACTAAATTAACCACTAAATATACCACCGAATTGATCAATCAAAACAACCAATATATGACTAAAAATGATTTAGTCATGAATTTGGTCACGTTATAAATGACTGGAAATAAACTACTGATGGTCACGTAACCAAGCTAATGGTCACATGACCAATTTTTAGTAGTTTTTTAGTCCTTTATTGTTGTTTTTCTACTAGTGGAAGACTATCAAGCTCAACAATTACTTGCTTGATTTCTTTAGCTCTTTGCTCATTCTCTTGCTCCTTGAAAAGTTTGTAATCGACAAACTGATCCTTTGCCTCTTTTAGTGCCACCTGAGTATCTTCTAACATTCCTTTTTTTGACTCAAGCTCATGAGTGAGCTCATCAACCTTTCTCTCATTTCCTTGGAATGCACTAAGGGCCTTCTTTGATAATTCAATGGAAAAATCTTGATCTCTAATCAAGTGTATGTACTCTGACTTCAATGTCTCTAAAGAGTCTTTGATAAGTTGCAGATTTGGGAGAGTAAATGCACCCCTAACTCATTTATGTCTCTCTTCAATCCGAGCCTTCCAACAAATTTCTTCAATCAAATTGTGTGTGTGAACAAATTGGGATAGATCTTGCACTTCTTTTTCAACGGATACCCTAAATTTTCCTTCCCACTCATGAATATGCAAAGGTGGTGTATTGTTGATAGGTTGTAAGTAAAAATCAAAGATTTGTTTCTTATCATTGATGCCCTCATAGTTTCTCCAAGACTCTTGTCTTTCACCACCAACTAGTTGTAAATGCTCAATATCATTAAGAGGATCAGACTCCACAAATTCTTCGAGCCTTTTCCTACGATCAGCTTCATGAATTGGTAAATCAGATCTATGTTTAAGAACACCTTTAAATTTTTCATCATCAAGAGCCCTATGGTCTTCTAGCTTTACTTCCTCCTCACTATCTCCTTGATCAAAGGTCAAGGTAGCCCCAAACTTGATCAATGAGTCATTATTGAGCATTGTTCTGAAAGCTTCAGTAGTAAAATACTCTTCCTTAGTAGTTGTAACCATCTCAAAGGGGTCATTATAGAGCTTTACCAAGAAAGCTTCTTCATCAAAGACATCATATCCTCCAATGAAAATCTCATAGCTTTCATTGTAATCTGAATTTTAAACATCATCATGATCGAAGGGAAATTCATCCCACACAGGTTCCTCGTCATCCTTAGGTGCTTTCACACCTAGATCCCAAATGCTAAAGGGTTGATTGTTTTGATCAAAAGGAAATTTCTCTCTGTACTCCTCTTGGGGTGTTGACTCTTTGAATAGGTCACCTCCCAACTCACTTAAACTGATATCTTCATAAGTATCTATCTCCAATGGCTTAGTTTGATATTCAAACCCAAGACCACCCATGTCACCAACAATGTAATGAAGTAAAGAGTCATCAATGCTAGCTGTTTGGAATATTCTATCATTTTTGCCTTCAATGAGCCCATCATGAGTAGGTATATTTTTTATCTTATCATTAATAGTCACAAGCATACCAAAGAGGTCTTCTTGATCACCTGTCATAAATTCTTCTTGTGAAAAGTCTTGGGAAGTTGGGTCAGCAACAAGAGGGGGACCATTTATCACCAAATCTTCAACAATGATTAGGTACAAGCACATTGGAGTCATCACCAACATCATCACTTTGGTAATGGTCATAAGCTAGTTCAATGATGCCACCCAAATTATCCTTAACATGTTGTTCTTTAGCGAACTCAACCCACATAATAGTTCTACTAATATCCTTTGTGAAATCATTAGTCTCAAGACCTTCATTGGATGAATCCAAATTAGGATTCAAGACTGTTGTTTTGTTCTTATTTCCAAATTGATCTTCATCACCACCAACCACATGCAAGTCTAGATGATTGTTTTGGGGCTCTACCCTAAACTCCTCATTTTACAAGGTATCTTCATCAAGCTCATGATCATTTTGAGGTGGCATGTGCACCTTGCTTGTGCCATCTTTAATACTAGTTGACTGATTTTTCTCTTCAACTTGCTTACTTATGGGATGCAACCCACAAACAGGCACTTCTTCTTTCTTCCTTGATCCTACAACCATGGCATGTCCTGCTTCCCTTTCAATCATTTTCTTGATGTAATTGACCATAACCAATTTTCTAGGTTTCAAAACCACCATAAAATTCAAGTAGGAGTCAAAAGTAACTGCATTCTTAAACTCATCTAGCATATTTTGATATTCTGCATGGAGTAGGAAATCCTCATGTTCACATTGCCTCTTGAACTGTTTGGCATCTCTACTTTGGAAACATAACAGAATGTTGTTGAATTTCTTCCAGATTGATTGGGCTGCAAATTGAGGACGGAAATCGTCGTCGTTTGGGTTGATTTCGGTGGTGAAATATCCACCCTGGTCAAATTACTTTATCATAACGAAGTGTTGCTGAAATTATTTCAGAACCCTTGCTTCGAGGAACACATACCTCCTAGCTTATATCAATTTCATACTTGAGAGATAATACCTAGCTGGTTTGAGACTGCTTCTTCATTCAGAGGTTGTAGATAGAGCTTCACAGAGATGGCTTCATTTGATGTTTTCTGATTTCGAAAGAGTTTTTTCAGTTTTGGTGATGCTAGTGTGGTGCTTGGCTGAAGTACATTTTTTATCGTAGCTCCTTGCACAATTTTTGTGTGTTTTTAGGTATTGCCTTTATGGATGCAATGGTTGGTAAGGAAGGTAACAATACCATTAATTCTGAAATTTTGATCCTTATCCCTCCAAAAATTATTCTTTTCACTAGTAATATGCTCCATAAACCCATGTTGAGAATCCCAAGCATGGATACCCAACTGAAAAAGATTTCCAACACATCGAAAAGAAAACTCAACACAACACCAAGTGCCAATAAGGACCAAGTGCATAATGGAGATGTTTACTTTTGATGTTTTTTGAAGTTTTGGTGTGTTTTCTCAGTTTTCTATCAAAGGTTGCAGATAGAACTTCACAGAGATGGCTTCATTTGATGTTTTTTTTTTATTTTGGAAGAGTTTTTTCAGTTTTGGTGATGTTGGTGTGGAGCTTGGTTGAAGCACATTTTCAATTGTAGCTCCTTGCACAAATTTTGTGTGTTTCTAGGTAATGGCTTCATGGATCCAGTTGCCTTGGGCGCCCCTTTTCCCAAGCTTTCATAATTTTTGGTGAAGTCTTTGATTTTCTAGAAAAGTTTCCCTTCTCAAGGGTTTTTTGCTAATTGCTATTTGTGCCTTGGGATATGAGCTAAATTAACTGAAGTTGTTCAGAGATTCTTGTCACTTGGTACTTGGTCGCCCAACTCCTAGGAGTCATTTGCATTCAGTTTCACATCATTCAGAGAAGTATTGGAAAAGTTATGAGCATAAAAGTGAAATTTGTACTTACTGGTTTGAGTTTTTAGTTTGGTGCAATTTTATATTAGACTTGTTATTTCAATCATTTTGGCCACATTTCATATGTTGGATATCAATTACTTGTTAGGAGATTATGCTCTAACATTTTGGTGATCATATAATATCTATATTTCATTGTATTTGCAGATTATATCTCATATTGTAACGTTGAATCAATAGTACTAATCAACTCTTTATATTTCTGCAATTTAAATTTTGTATTCCCACTATTAGTAGAAGGAATAGGCCTCACTGTCCATTACTTTCAATATTTTACTTTCTTGTATTGCCCGCTGAAAAGCGGAAGGGATCAGCTAGCCGCCTAGACATTTACTTTTCTTGTAATATCACTCCCGTTGAATAAGTGGTCAAGTATGCATTTTCATTTCATGCTGATCGGCTGAGCCATTTTTACAATCTCGCTAAATAAGTGGTTGAGTTTGCATCTGCATTACATTATGATCGGCTGAGCCATCTCTCATATTGTACTCTTCAACATTTTTAGTTTTACAAGTTAATGATCCCATTTCCACCATATACTCTCACCTTTCCCTCACTGGGATTTGGGTGATAAGAAGGTGAAGGGTTACTTTTAGCTGGTTTATTTTGATTATCTAATGTTAACAGGTGAAGTTGTGTGTGAAAAATTGAAAAAAATTATAAGGGGGATATTTCAGTGGTATCAAAGCCAAAGTTCTTGCCATCCTTTTGGAAGAACAAAAAATTAGAGTTGTCACAATGGAATTCGGTAGAGATGCTCAACAGTTCAAGGGGCAATGTGAACATGAGGCTTCCATATTCCATGAAGAATATTAGAACATGACAGATGAGTTTAAGAACATAGTTCCTTTTGACTCCTACTTGAATTGGTGGTAGTTTTGAAACCTGGAAAATTGGTTATGGTCAACTACATCAAGAAAATGATTAAAAAGGAAGTAGAACATGTCATGCTTGAAGGGTCAAGGAAGGAAGAAGAGGTTCATGTTTGTGGGTTGCAGCCCACAAGTAAGCACGTTGGAGAGAAAAATTAGCCAACAATTTTGGGAGATGGCACAAGCAAGGTGCATGAAACATCGAAAAGATAATGGGTTTGAAGAGGATACTTTGACATTTGAAAAGTGTGTGGAAGAACCCCAAAATTTTCCCTTAGACTTGCATGTTATTGGAGACAATGAAGATTGGTTTGGTGAAAAGAACAAAGCAACAGTCTTGCATCCTAATTCAGATTTATTCAATGATGGTTTTGAGACTAATGAGTTCACTAATGAGGAACATGTTGAGGGCAACATTGGTGGTGCTATTGAGTCATCTTATGACCATTGCCATAGTGATGATGTTTGTGATAATTTAGAGGTTGTTCAAAAATTAGAACATAAAGTAAGTTATAAGTTTACCATTGGAGAAGAAGCTTGTATGGAAAAGCTACAAAACAATCTCTTTGAGAAGGTTGCAGCCATTAATGTTGAGTTTGGTGCTACTAAAAATTTCAAAGCAACACCTACTAGAGAGCATTATCATCATACCAATGATAGTAATCTTGATTGTGAGTTAGGGGCTACCATGGTTTTTGATCATAGTGACTTATTCCAAGAGTCATCACCCAAAGAGGAGTATAGTGAGTGCATATCCTTTGATCAAAACAGTCAACCCTTTAACACTTGGGATCCAGGTGTGATGGCACCTAAGGATGATAAAGAACCTATGTGGGATGAATTTCCCTTTGATCCTAATGAAGCTCAAAATTCAGATTGCATTGCAAGCTATGAGGTGGCCATTGGAGGAGAAGGTGTCATTGAAGAAGAAGTTTGTTTGGCGAAGCACCATAATGACCTTGTGAATGGTAATCCTAGACCTGCACAAACACAAAGAACAAACACATTATTAGTCCAATATGCAGTTAGAAACAACATTCCCCATAAGATTGATTTGAAATATCAAGAACAAGAAATAAATGAAGAACATGAATATAAAACTATCTAATCTTGCTCAAAATAAAAAAACTCTCAATCCCATGGGGGAATTGGTTCCATTTTGATGTGGAAAATGTCCCTTTCCCAATCCCTTACAAGCTTGATGATGATTGATGAAGATCCTTGACAACATTTGCAATAACTTAGCTATAAAACTATAAAACTTGATGAAAATGGATGAGCAAATTCAAAATCTCAAGATAATGACTTTGCATAAGTTGTGGATAAAAATGCCTAAGATTGTGGATCCAAATGAGCATGGTGATCTTACATGGATTGTGGATGCTCAATACAATAGAGAAGCTCTCTATTTATAGCAAAGAAGGATGGAGGATTGAAGAATAGGATGAATGTGGGATTAAAGATGGACCAATGGCATTGTGCCACTTGTCAAGATGCTAATGGAAGGAGGTTGAGCACATTTTGATCAATGTGCATGCATTTGAAATTTGAATTTGAAGAAGTGACATGTTTAGGGGGGATGTAAGAAGAGTTAAATGCCACTTGGCTCAAGGCAAGGACATGTAAGAGGCTTTTAATGCCTTGTTGGAGAGGACAAGTCCTTTTTGGGGGGAGATTTTCAAATTGGAGGAATATTCCCACTTGGATGCCTTTTTGAATGAAATAGGAGAATTAATAAATCAAATAAATTGATTTATTGTGCAAGTTGCAAAATCTAGAGGATTTGAGTGATTAGTGTTAGCATTAATCATGATTTGATTAATTTTAATAGAAGTTAGTTGATTTGACATTGTGATTTAGATTTTAGGATTTAAATAAATCAAAATGAGAGGAATAATAATTTAGACTTAATTAAATAAAGTTTAATTTATTTAATTAAAGAGGATGGTGTTAGATTTAAATCAAATAAAGATTAATTTATTTAATTTAAAGGAGATAACTTTAGAGCTTAATTAAATAAAATGAATTATTTAATTAAAAGAGGGACTATAGGATTAATTAAACAAAATGATTTATTTAATTAACAGGAGATGATGATTTAATTAGATAAAATTGATTTATTTAATTAAAAGACAAAATTTGACGAATTTAATCAAATAAAGATTATTCAATAAAATGGTTAGTAAAAGAAATGATTTAGGCAGAACTGGTGTTAGTAATTAGGATTGGGTGCACGAGATCAATCTATATATTTTACGTGTCTACATTTTGCTCCTCTTTGAAGTAATGTACCTACTGCGTTGGTTCAAAGAATAACCTTGCCGAGATCGAAAATTTTAAATTTTTTGATTTTTTTGGATGCCTCACTGCTGCCCCGACAAAAGAAGTATACTGGTACACTGACCCCTTGAGAGATTGGATGAAAAGTTCGATTTGAGGGTTGATCTCACGACAAAGAGGTTCAAGATTAGTTCAACTCAAAGAGGACTAGAAAGCTCGAATGTTTGATGTAGACAATTCTAATGATGTAGACAATTCATTGGCCATGGGTACCTCATGTATATTTTTATATATTACACACACTTGATACTTGGATAGAAATGTTACTAAAGATAGAAGAATAAGAAGAATAAGATGGATGACAAGAGGATCCAACAAGATGATGATAATGATGATGATGATTTGCTTCTCAGGAATTGGGATTTTAAAAGGGCTACTTACATTATGTTTGATAACACACATAGACACGATGCATCAAGGTATAAAGAACCAGGACTGCGTTGCACCTAGTGTGATGGATTTTGACTCTACAAATAGATAGGAGTATTCTTGTTCACACCTGACATACAAAAACCTTACTAGGATGTACTTTAGATATTTCAAACATCTCAAACCAAAACATGGAAAAGAAAAACCTAACAATGTAATAGTCAACAAGCTACCCAAAACACCTTCCATACATACCTAACAAAGCAAGTATTCGCCAAGGTTATATTACAAGAGCATCCAACAAGAACAACAAACAAAAGATAATGATCGTTGCCCCATTTCTTTCTCTCTAATTGATAGACATCATCGAGAGGTCATTGGAATGAGCGCAATAAGATAAATCAAAGAAAAGATCAAGTACTCAAACAAGCCAATGTTCTTCATACCTCCAACCAAGGGGATGTGTTGTGTTTATGATAGGTATCCAAAGTGATTTTCCAAAGATAATGCCCATTGTAGGAAGGATGCATCCTAAGACATGTTAGTGGATGGTGGCAAGTTGATAGGTTGTTTGAAAGACTGTTGATATAAGGTTGATTGACATGTTTGCTAACATGATCAAGGGTTTGATTTTTTGTATTTAAAGGTTCCACTTTTGTTGATTGTTGTGATTTTTTTTCTTTGTTTTGCCAAAGGATGAAGGTGATGATTGATTTATTATGGATGGGATTATTGTGGGTGAAAGCGAAATGAGACGAATGGATTTTTTCAAATATTTGGATGTTTTTGATGTTTTTGAAATTTTTGAGGCTGTTTTTGGTATTTTCGAGATTTTGCAAATATTTTGATTTTCAAAATTTCCAATGTTTTTGTGTTTTATGATTTTTAAGTGAATGTTTTTGGATTTTATGTTTTTGAATTTTTTGTGTTTTTAGGTCTTTGGGGTTGATCAAAGATCAACCTTGCCTACGCTCAAAGCTCAAAGACCCAGAGTTTGACTTTCAAACTCTATTTTTTTTTATTTGACCTGGACTTTTTGACCGTTTTTGGATTTTGATATGATTTTGGATGTTTTTGGATTTTTGCATGATTTTGACGATTTGGATGTGTGATGATATCAGTGCTCTGTTTTGGGATTTTGTTGAAAACCAAGCCAAGGTTGATTGATCAGATTGATGGATTATGATGATAACATTATTGAGGATACACAACAATGCAAGGATAGTGTTTAAGCAACATGAGGATTAGGATGGATATCCCAGGATGATGAGGGATTGATTGGATTCGATTGATGGATTGATGATGATAACATTGTTGAGGATACACAACAATGCAAGGATAGTGTTAAGCAACATGAGGACTAGAAAGGATATCCCAAGATGATGATGGATTGATTGGATTTGATTGATTAGGATTTTGAAGCTTGATTTGGAACAATATTTGTTTGGATGATTTGATGTGACGTTGAAGCACACGTTAGATGTGACTGATATTGATTGTTTGGATTGATGTTTGATTAAAGATAAAACTTGATAAGGAACATCTTCTCGTCAAAATGTGCCATGGGCTAGTGATTTGGATTTTGGATCACAAATTCCTTGACCACATTTGATTTCACTTTTGCCAATGTTTGGATCACCACATAAGTTGGAAGATATAGATCAAAATTTATTCCTGAAGCAATATGTAAATATCTACCTGTAGTGTCTAGCAATGTTTGAAATGTCACAGATGGATGCCTGAATAGATGTATGGATGGGTGGATATGGATTATCTTGCGATAAGATAAGGTGTTCAAATAGAGGAATGCTTCATTGGATAATGCTTCATGGCTCAGATAATGCTAGGTAGGATAGGATCAATGAAAATGACCCATGTCAAGATGTTTACCATAAGCAAGTGCAAAGTGTGCACCAAACTTTGTCAAGATCAAGATAATGTGGAAGATGGATGTAGATGGATGAAAATGGATTGGATCAATGGTTTATGGATGAATGGACTTATTATGGATAAGATGGATGAAATGTTGGGTTTATTATGGATGGGATGAGGTGCTTCCACCTAAAGTGGCACACATAGATGCTTGATTCTTACACGTGACACCTATTTTCTAGGTTTTCATCATGGTACCTATCCAAAATGCCACCCATGCAGTTTTCATTGGAGGATGATTTTTTTCTTTACTGTTTTCAATCCTTTTTTTGATTTTTTTTGTATTTCTCTGTGAAAGATTTTTAAGCTCATGTTGAATCACCTGGTGGTGTTGATGTAGATGCTTTTGTCACAATGTGCCATC
>VDFB02000017.1:877611-915536 GCA_007258455.2 Sequoia sempervirens | reverse complement strand
CATGGAGTCGTTATCATTTTGTTTGGACTTTGAACAACATTTGTATGATTTGCAAACATATCTATCCCAAAGTTTACCAAGTGTGTATTTTAAATGTTTTTGGATTTTAAATGTTTAGGTTTGGTAAACTTGTACTTGGTATATTCACATTTGGCATGTATGGATTTGGTGGGATAATGTTTTTTTGTTGGAGACTCATGCATTGATTGTTTGGTTAATAGATTTGTAGGTTTGGACTTTGATTTAAATCTACCATAGGGAAAGGTGTTCCAACATTTAGATTGGGCATACTCACATTTGTTGTACCATTGAGGTTTGTAGGAGATAATGATCCGATGTTGGATTGTATAAATGTGAGTTTTGACAATCAATCAACATTGTAAGGCTTTGATAGTTTGGTTGATTTAGATTACTCATGATGTATGGAGCAAGTTTATAATCCATGTTCTTCTTGTGTTTTGACCTTGTTGACCTCTAAGGAATTTAGGACCAAATGATGAGATGAAGGATGAAAGGGGTGGGTGATATGGGTGTTGAACTTTTAGGAACTTTGAATCAATGCTAGACTTTAGGATTTGATTTTGATTGGTTTGATTTGGATTTGATTTGGATAATGGGATTATAAACCCCAAGATGTTGGATGTTTTCTTGGAATAAAATTGTCCACAAGGATGATAATTTAACTAGGTGTATGAGGAAGGATTCATCCACACACACTTAGCCAAACAAGGTGATTTTGATGTTGATTTGAAAGATTTTACCCAAAGTCTAGTATGAATGCTTTTTCCAATGGTTCAAAAGTTTTTTGTGAGGGGTTTTGATTGATGTTTTGAGGATGGATAAAATGTTAGATTTTGATCCTAAATGAACCTAATAAGGACATGTTTACTAGACCAAGATATTGAAGAACATTCCTTTCTCTAAGAGTAGTTCAAACCAAAAGACCAATGTTTGCATGGAAAACCATAAGACAAAAGATAACAAGCACTTGTGTGGGGTTTAATTGGTTTAATCTTAGTTAATGAATTTCTTTTACCACAAACACTCGCTTGCTTCGCTTTTCAAACTATATGTCTAATGTCCCAATTTATTTTCATCCCACAAGGTCCATTATGTGGAAATCAAGATCAAGGCAATAGTTCCTTAATGTTGTCTTTAGTAAGAGAAAATTCATATGTAAATCCAAATACTCGGAAGCCTCTAAGGATAGAATCCCTAGGGCAAGAAATAACACTTACACTTTTGAAAGATATTTGCTCCCCCTAAAGGGTTTGGAATTTTATGATCATGTTGAATGTTTGTTTTCCAATGTTTTAGATCCAAGCAAAGTGTTTTGAAACCAAAATGATGCACAACCCTAGGATAGAATGAGACAATATTTGTTGAGTTCCCACTTGGATAAATCCAGTTGTGCCTATTCTTAGCGGATGATTAGAAGCTTGACCACACTGGCTCCCCTCCACAACAAACACTTCTCAAGTCAGCCAAGCTTCAGTACCCATGAAACTCCCATGGCATACTTCTCATCTCTATTAAGAACCGCAAAAAAGTGGGACGGCTTTAGAAACGATCGTTCTTGCACCAACAAATAGATAAGGATTTGGGCCTCTAAACAAAAGGTTCTAGTATAGGCATTTCATTCATGGGGTATCATCCATACAACAAGAGACCATTTGTGCCCTTCTTGTCTAAACAATCCTCGTGATACTTGAACTTTCCTCAAGTACCCACACTTATATATCGGGTGGAAGTCGCTTGGCTTTAGTGTGTTCCCGGTTGGGTCATTCTCTGGGGTGATTACTTTTTCCCACCAGACAGACCCTCTAAGGATAAAAAAAAGTGAGAAAGCACATCCATAGTTCGATCAATCTTTGTTGAGAAACAAAGAGAGAACACAAACGATATACTCCACTCACACTAGCAAGATTTTGTTCAATTTTAAGAATCCAAATTGAAGTGTGGAGGTAATCACTTATACAACTTAATATCAAAAAAATCCTTTTGATTCTCGAGATCTCCATGAGACGCGAGAGAAGCGTATATGTCTTTAAATGATATTACTTTGGATAAGGGATTACAAAGCATAAAAGACACATGTTCATTTTAATCCTTCAAAGCAAGAATTTGATTCTTTTTAAGCACTAACTTGAAGTGTGAGATTTGTTTGTTCAATTGTTAAGTCCAAAACAAAATCTAGTAAGTTGCCTAAGGTTCTTTTTAATCCCTTTGTTTTGTTCTTTTTAGAGCCAAATGAAATTTATTGAGTCCTAAAGCTTGAAAGATGTCAAATCCTTAGAATGGAATTATAATTTCTTCCAAAGTGTTTTAGAACACTTGATACAATGAAATGATGATGCCATAGAGAAGCCTTTGTCTTGTTTCCTCCTTTCACTTTTTGACCAAGCCAACCTACAAAAACTAGTTAAAACTACAGAAACAAAGGCCAAAAAACTAGTTAGGAGTCAAAAGTAATCAAAATGAAAAAGCACATGTTGAAATTAATTTGAAAACTACCTTTTACCTAACTCCAGTGATGTAATATGCGATGGTGGTGAAGTTTAAAGAAGTCAGCAGCGTTGTATGGCACTGCTGGGACTGATAGCAGCGGACTATAGAAAAACTAGTGACCGCATATGTGTCGTTGTTTTGACTAGCAGCTTAGTTTGGAGTTTGGATGACTGGTTGACAAAAAAATGGCAAAGCGTCACAATTTGGAATTCAAATTTACTGGTGGGAAGAACATAACGACATAGTTTGGAGTTTGTCAGCGTCACTATATAGCGTTGTTGGATTAATAGTGACGTAGTTCCTTTATTAGCGACACACTTTCCTGCAAACACAAAAAATCAACAAAAAACAACATAATTTTTCAAAAAAAACGTGTTAATTTCTTCAAATCTGCCCTCCTTCTAGCGCCAAAATGTGAATGGTGATCCTAGACCTGCACAAACACAAAGAACAAACACATTAGTAGTCCAATATGCAAGTTAGAAACAACATTCCACATAAGATTCATTTGAAATATCAAGAACAAGAAATAAATGAAGAACATGAATATAAAACTATCTAATCTTGCACAAAATAAACAAATTCTCAATCCCATAGGGGAATTGGTGTCATTTTGATGTGGAAAATGGCCCTTTCCCAATCCCTTGCAAGCTTAATGATAATTGATGAAGATCCTTGATGACATTTGCAATAACTTAGCTATAAAACTATAAAACTTGATGAAAATGGATTAACAATGGATGAGCAAATTCAAAATCTCAAGATAATGACTTTGCATAAGTTGTGGATAAAAATGCCTAAGATTGTGGATCCAAATGAGCATGGTGATCTTACATGGATTGTGGATGCTCAATACAATAGAGAAGCTCTCTATTTATAGCAAAGAAGGATGGAGGATTGAAGAATAGGATGAATGTGGGATTAAAGATGGGCCAATGACATTGTGCCACTTGTCAAGATGCTAATGGAAGGAGGTTGAGCACATTTTGATCAATGTGCATGCATTTGAAATTTGAATTTGAAGAAGTGACATGTTTAGGGGGGATGTAAGAAGAGTTAAATGCCACTTGGCTCAAGGCAAGGACATGTAAGAGGCTTTTAGTGTCTTGTTGGAGAGGACAAGTCCTTTTTGGGGGGAGATTTTCAAATTAGAGGAATATTCCCACTTGGATGCCTTTTTGAATGAAATAGGAGAATTAATAAATCAAATAAATTGATTTATTGTGCAAGTTGCAAAATCTAGAGGATTTGAGTGATTAGTGTTAGCATTAATCATGATTTGATTAATTTTAATAGAAGTTAGCTGATTTGACATTGTGATTTAGATTTTAGGATTTAAATAAATCAAAATGAGAGGAATAATAATTTTAGACTTAATTAAATAAAGTTTAATTTATTTAATTAAAGAGAATGGTGTTAGATTTAAATCAAATAAAGATTAAATTATTTAATTTAAAGGAGATAACTTTAGAGCTTAATTAAATAAAATGAATTATTTAATTAAAAGAGGGACTATAGGATTAATTAAACAAAATGATTTATTTAATTAACAAAAGATGATGATTTAATCAGATAAAATTAATTTATTTAATTAAAAGATGAAATGTGATGAATTTAATCAAATAAAGATTATTCGATAAAATGGTTAGTAAAAGAAATGATTTAGGCAGGACTGGTGTTAGTAATCAGGATTAGGTGCATGAGATCAATTTATATATTTTACGTGTCTACAAAACCTTTTGAAGTGGTTGCAACCACTAAGGAGGAGTATGTTGCTACCGAAACTTTTAGAACAACATTCAATAATGACAAGCATTGATCGATTTGGGGGCTGCCATAACCTTTGATCAAGGAGCTCATGAGGAGAAAGTAGAGCTAGAAGACCATATGGCTCTTGAGGATGAAAGGTTTAAAGAGGTTCTCAAACACAAATCTGATTTACTTGTTGATGAAGCTAATTGTCAGCAAAGGCCTGAAGAATTTGTACAGTCTGATCCTCTCCTTGATATTGAGCATTTTTACCTAGTTGATGGAGAAAGACAAGAGTCTTGGAGCAACTATGGGGGCAACAATTGTAAGAAACAAAGTTCTAATTTTTTCTTGCAGCCTATCAACAATTCACCATCTTTGCATTCTTATGAGTGGGGAGGTCAATTCAAGGTGTCTGTTGAAAATGAAGTGCAAGCTCTATCTAGATTTGACCAAACACATAGTTTGATTGAAGAACTCCTATGGAAGGTTCAGATTGAGGAGAGACAAAATGGAGTTAGGGATGGAGTCACTCTCCCTAAGTTGCAACTTGTTAAAGATTCTTTGGAGACTATGAAATTAGAATATTTACACTTGATTAGAGATCAAGATTATGCCTTCGAATTTGCAAAGAAGACCATTGGTGCTTTCCAAGGAAAGGAGAGAAAGGTTGATGAGCTTACTCTTGAGCTTGAGTCTACAAAAGATATGTTAGAAAATACTCAAGTGGCATTAATGGAGGTAGAAGAGAAGCTAGTTGATTTCAAAATTTTCAAGGAGCAATAGAATGAGAAAAGAGCTAAAGCAATCAAGCAAGTAATTAGTGAGCTTGATAGTCTTTGAGAGGAGTTTGATCTTGGAAGTTTCACAAGAAAAACATAAGTTGCATGTGCAGATTCAGATTAGCAAGATGGAAGTGAGCAAGAGGAAAGGGATGACTTTCAAGTTCTTGATAACCCTCTCTTTGAAGTGGGTATTGAGGAAAGTTATGATAACCCTCTCTTTGTGATGGATGATAAAACATGTGGTGAAGTGACCGAACATGAGTCTAAGTATGGTTTCTAGTGTATAGATGATCTGATATCAAACCATGAGGATGCGCCACATTTTGTGATTAGAAATCTTTTGAGGCTGCTTGATATTGAATGCATACGTGGGGTTGAGGATGAAGACTCCACTTGGGAAGTGTTGAATTAGGATGTTTTCAACGTCCTTGACATCAAGATGTTGTCCAAACACAGTTTGGTAGCTGTTCAAGGTTTCAATACCCCAGCAAGGAGTGAAGAATCCAAACTTGTAATTCATGAATTAGGGGAGAAAGAAAGACCAAAACATGGTGTTGACATGCTTGACTATCCATCCCTTTGGTTGAGTGATGCTTCATACTAGTCTATTTTGGGAGTTGGATTTGAAGACGTCTAATGTTTCATGTTCCAATGTTGTTGAAGCTTTCATGGATAGGCTTTAGAGGTTCACTAGAGGAGACACCAATTTCATGAGTATGCACTTGGTTTTGACTAGCACTTGGGGATGTGTTGAGTATTCTTTCCAGTGCATTGGAGATCACTTTCGGTTGGGTATCTATGCTTGGGATCCTCAACATGGTTTAACGGAGTTTATTACATATGGAAAGAAGGATTTGTGGAGGGATAAGGATCAAATTATCATATTTTTTGGTGTTGTCCCCTTCTTTACTAGATTTTTGATGGTTTCTTTTGCTCATCAACTAGTGGATTGGAAATATATTTTGAGCAAAGAATGGTTCTATGTGGAGTTGGAGTCACTAGAGAGGATGTTTTCAGCCTTGGATGTGAGAAGATGTGTTATTTTGGATGATAATTTCTAGTGTTGCAGCAACTTTCCATCTTCTTGGACGCTGATTTTCCTTAAATCAGATCTCAAGTCAACCATTTCAGACTTGGTGGGCAATTGGTGTACTCATTTTCAGACTTCACAGTTTCCTAGAAGGACTAGTTTATGGTCTCAGATTAGAGGTATATTGAGTTGGGGCAATCAATATCCATTTTTAGGAAGTGTTCAAGCTCCAACTAGAGGATTTTCCTATACACTCTCTTGTACTTATGATTGGGGCAGTGAACCTTTGCTTGCTTTGATTCATCATTTTGAGGCTCTTGGAGTGGGAACCATACAAGTTTTCAGAAGTCTTCATGGTTGTATTAGAATAATTCAGGGGAGGCATAATAGATCCATGAGGAGTTATGAGAATGAGTTTGTTGAGCTCTTGCAAAGGATTGCTTTTCTCTTTGCAAGAAGCTTTGGGGAAGTCACATTTGCAGTCGTGGCTCTGCTTGACACCTTGAGGAGATATGCTGAGGAGTACATTGTTGAGTTGAGCAAATTTTCCTCCCCGTTGCCTAGGATTGAGATAGACAATGACATTGCTGATACAGGCTTCACAAAGTCGCTTGGGTGAGAGAGACTGCAAGGTGCTAATTTCAGTCCTTCTAAGGCTTTTAGCGTGAGTATCATGGATTGTAACATTTTGGGGTTACATGGGAGGACAATGCATTTTTGGCACGATGGTTTCACTTATGTGATCAAAGTGGTGCAACATCATCATGGTGGGTCCTTCTTGAGACAAACTTGGGACCCTGGGATCGTACTGGGGTTGGTATGGATCAGTTTAATTTTTTCTAGAGTTGTGGTGGCATTGCTTGAGGACAAGCAATTTTGGGAAGGGTGGACTGTAATGTCCCCATTTTTAGCTCCACACTCTCTAGTGACTGTTAGCCTATTCCTAGATGCCTATAGGCTAGTCAGAAGCAGAATTAGGGCTTCCTATTTTCTGGGAGGTTTCTTTTGTGGATTCAGGGGTTTGCATGCAGGAGTTTGGCAGTGTGTTTTATGGATCTTTTTGGGTTTTTAGAAAGTTTCAGAGAGATGTGACATGCATTTAATGAAAGTGACAGGAATTTCAATCGGGAGTTTGCATGCAGGATTGGTTTTTGGATTCCTTCTGAGTTTTTAGAGAGCTTCATAGTGGTATAACATGCATCTGCATCTGACAACCTTTCCCAGACTTACTATTTTTAGTAAGTTGTGATGATTGCCCGATTTGTGCTCAAAATGAGTTTGGAGTCATTTACTATTTTTAGCAGTATGATATTTATAGTAAGTTCTATTTTTGGTAGTGCTATTTTTAGCAACAGCTCAGTGGCTCAATGTAGTGTCTATTCTTGGTAAGGCAGTTTTGGCAGTTTGGTCTCCAACAATATTGGAGCCTGTTTTGGCAGGTTTGGTGACTTAAGTGATTTTATATTTGGTGAAAATAATGTTTTAAGTAAAAATATTGGCTAAGGTTAAGTGGACGCCTAGCTTGGAAAATAATTGAGTTTTATAAAGGTATTTCACTTAAATCTTTTGGACGCCTATACTTGTAGTATTTGCATTTTATTAAAATTATATGCCTAATCTATTTGGATGCCTTGTTCAAGGGGTCAAAAATGGAATTCAAATGCAAATTAGAAGTGTAATGTGAATCTTCATTTGCATGCCCTAATTGAAGGGAAAAGAAATTTGAACTCAGGGTTGAAGAAGTTATAAATACAAGGCCTTGCCTCTTCATTTTATCATCCATTGCTTATCATAATGAAGTGTTGTTGAAATTATTTTAGAACCCTTGCTTTCAAGGAACACATACCTCCTAGCTTATATCAGTTTCGTACTTGAGAGATAGTACCTAGTTCGTTTGAGACTACTTCTTCATTTAAGCCATCATCTTCTCCAAAATTTGCTTCTACACCCAAAAAATAATTATGAATCATTTGTCTAGTTGCACTAATAACATGGTGGAAGCTCAAGCTCTTTTGTTTGGGCTAACTTTGGAAAAGGATCTTAACATCAACAAGCTTTGAACATGTAGAAGGAGACTCTTTATTGATTGTTAATGCATGCAAGGAGAAGAGAGTTTGCAATTGGAAATTAAGATATATCCTTCAGAAGGCATGGGAACTTTTATCCCCCTTTGAAGACATCCAAATCTCTCACACATATCGTGAGGGCAATAAATTAGTAGATGTCCTTGCTAATTTGGGTTGTGGCCAACAAGAACTGGAATTGTTTGAAGGTGATGAGGGTCTTAAAAGATTCCCATGTCTTCAAGAAAGAGTACTAGCAGAGCAATCTTTCATACCCTAGCAAGTTTATCCTGGTTATTAAGTTGATGGATTGCTAGTTCTAAGCCAACACACGCGTTTATTAGATATACTGAGGGAAGATCATTTTGATTTTCTATTGGCAGAAATTGTATTTCATGGTTGTTTATCCAATGGGATATGTTGTATTGTACGCTTGGTTGGTAGTGTTTGTATGGTAATGATTATATATTACACCATACAAGGTACTTCACCTTGGTTGAGCTTGCATCACTTGTGTCCTCAAATCGCCGTGGGATTTTATGGACACAGTCTGATATTTGCTTACGACAACGACACCCAATTTTGGACATGTGTCGATCAAATTAGGTTTATCTAATATTTGTTGTTTTGCAAGTACATGTAGATATGATGTTTTGAAATGAAAATCAAAGAGTAGCTTGATTCACATGAGTTGGCAAGGTGTTTAGCTGCAGTGAATTGATGGGCGCTCCTTCTCATGATTTAAAATATGCTTTTAAATCATGAAAGCATATTGTCACGTGTTTTCATTGGCTTTAAAGGGAGGTGTTTGTAAGGGTGGCAAATTATTTGTTGCTAGTTGCTAACTTCTCTTCTGTGTGTAATGCTTGTCTGAGCAGTAAAAGCTATGAAAGGTGGGTGCTACTAAGTGGCAAGATGACTTTTAGACCATAGAATTTCAGAGTTAATATGAAGGTGCAGCCATGGGAGCGTCCATTAAAATGTTGATTTCAATATTTCATTCAAACTAAAAAATAATACAAACTATTTAGAAATCACCTTATACATTCTTAAAGTGTGAGTTCAAATTTTTAAATATAAATTCAAATGGATATTTAGTTGAAGTAGATGAATTTCATTGAGCAAGATGTCTAGGAAGTGGTAATGAAAAGTTTGGCTTGGTAAAAAGAGAACATACAAACATCCCTCCAATACCTAGTTGAAAGAGTGTGATTCCTCTCTCTAGGGAGTCAATTTTCCCTTTTCACCAAGTAAAATGTCTTGATGTAGACTAAGATTCTCCTTTCCATCCATATTTGAAAGGGACCGCCGATCCCCCCCGTACACTACTCTACGCGACAACTATCCCTATTTTGACTTCCTTCCTTCCTTGCACCGCACTGGCAAAACCAAACCCCACGCCTTAGCTATATCTATTCTGGCGATTTACGTCAACAATTTTTTATTGTTTTGAGAGGTACCGCACCTATTATCTTCCACATTTCACCGGCTTCGCTAAATTTATAGTTATATAAATGAAAACAACTGAAATGCAGAGATATTAACATACAGGTGTACATACATCTGAATCTGTTTGCCCTTCGAGAAGCTGCTATGATTTTATTAAAGCTTTAAAGATTCCATCTATGCCTTCTTTGATCTTAAATCTATCTCTTCGAAAGAGACAGCATGGACTTAACTTCCTTCCTTTTGAACTTTCTTCGCTGCACACAGGAACAGGTCCCACCCGCCACATCCTCCGCACCCGCGCCGCAGGCGTTCGCGCCCGCAGGGGATGCGCCGGCGCTCCTGTTAACAAGTTCGTCTATTTGTCGGTGTTGGATTTGCTTTAACAATTAAATCTATTTATATCAACGCAGCGAGTTGGCACTGCTCGAAGGCACGTAAAAGAAGAGCTTGCATTCTGAAGAGGCAGAGGCTGAGGCTCAAGAGCAGTAAAGAAGTAAGAAATTCCATTCAAGCTTTTATCTGCGACTCGTATAAACAGTAGCTAATCTAACCACTTTTCCCTTCATATATTTGAAGCTAAATTTAACTCTTATCTTGTTTTGTATTTGTTTCTTTCTTAAAACTTATGTCGTTTATTTTTTAATATCTTTTCACTTCATTGATTATTTTAGTTTAATAGAATTTTTTCCACTTTCCCCTGTACTTAGAGGCCTTCTAGTTGCCCAGTCCTATAAGGTTTTTCCTTTTTCACTCTCCCAACAATTTTTCTCGATGAATTGCCAACTACATTAAAATGGATTCAGTTCGGCACCAAAAATTATCTCGGTCAACTTCCGTTGCTGATAAAAAATTGTTCCGCCTTTGTTATGTTGAAATCCTGATGCGAGTACATCGAAAAGTGTTCGAGAACATTGGTGATTAGGAGTTATGCTGCTTCATTTTTAATGGAGTTATGAGCAATTTGTACATTGTCTTTAAGGAGTTACTTTATACCTAATGAAATGTTTAGACGTTTTTCAGGACTTTTATTAACAAATCTATACTAAAAAATATTCTCAAAAGTGTTTTCCACTAAGGCAGAAAACTGAACTATGGGGGAAAAATCCTTAAAAATATTTGCAGCTCCTGCAAACCCTTGGCTAGTAGAGCTGGAATATTCTTCTTAAGAAACAGCCGATGCATTTTTTAAGAAAGAGATTTTAAATTTTGCAATAGTCAAATTTGTCTTCCATGGGGTGCCCAGCACCATAAGAATTGGAATGATTATCTGTCCATGGAACATGCCCTGACCATAGTAGCAGAAATTCGTTTTTGGATCGCGATTAATTGTTGCTCGATCAGCTGGCCGATTTTTTTATTTTTATTTTTGGAAAAATCACAAGGTTTCTGGTAGAATTGGTCAAACCAATTTATTGACTGAAAAAACCATAATTTTTTTGGTCAAAAAAGTTAGGGTTTCTAGGTTTTCTTCTGATTTCTGTTGCAATTTTTCCTGATATATTCCCGATTAATTGAAATAATCTATCACTGTTGATTTGCCGATTTATTCCCAATAATTGAAAAATATTTATCTTTTGGTTTGCGAATATATTCCTGAAAGATTTGCTACTATGGCCCTAAACATAGCCATCACAGAATTAATTTCCCAATTCCAAATGTTTAATTGATCTTAGTTTCACTAATTTATTTATTTTAGAATGTACTGTCGTTTAGGTCACAGTCAACCAATTTAGCATTTTCTGAGAGCTGGAAACAACAATATGCTTGTGGAGGAAAACAAATAAATAACTAGATGATTTGAATCTTAGATAATCAGCTGCCCGTGAAAACTAAATAATATTAACAAAAAGCTTTATGAAAGCTACCCTTCAAATTTTCCATTATGTGAAAAAACAGGGGCAGGGCAAAGACTGCTCAGTTGAAACTGAAATTGACTCTCTAAAATTGTCTACTTCCCCTCACACTCATTTGATCTCCTTCCAGACTAAAAAGAAAAATATTATTTCATTTGCCTAACTCTTTTTAAATTCAGATCACTTGTGCATGGACAGAGATGTGAATGGGTCCATATTATAAGATGGCATTGTCACTAGAGAGCAGTTACTACACTGATAAGATCTCAGAGATGTGAATGGGTCCATATTATAAGATCTCACTAGAGAGCAGTTACTACACTGATAAGATCTCAGAGATGTGAATGGGTCCATATTATAAGATGGCATTGTTCCAATCTGATTTTACTTGTAATATTCCGTAAAACTGTTTTCATCATTTATCTCACACTTTCATTCTAGAAATTAAGCAAATTAGAGCAAGAGAGAAACAGAGGCTGTGGGTAGATGCAATAAGTTGATACCTGCATCCCCTCCCAGCTCAGTCTGATTAGATTCTTGATTTATTTTTCAAAGATATTCCTCTTGGCAATCCTTCACCAATATGCCGAGGTTTTCCGGATCTAAGAAACTAATCAGATCTTATCTGAGAGTCCTTCACAACCTAAGTGTGTAACCACTTTAAATGCTGTGAGATCTGCTACTCTATTTCCTTTCCTCTTAATATGGGTGAATCAAATATTAATCATGTCGCTGATTATCCATAGTGCTTCTTTTGACAATGGTATCTAGTTTCAATTCATTGCGGTGCCTTAAGATCATGCTGGGATTAGAATCAGTGGACCCCTTTCAAGGATAATGCTCTTCCAACCCCCTATCTTTGGCCAGCCTTAATTCAGTGAGCACAGTCCTCACTTCCCATTGTTAGTGTCAATGCCAATGTGAAGGGCATAAGACAAAAGTAGTTGCCTTTTGCCAATCTCCGAAGGCTCTACTGCCACTGACAAAACCTGGGTCACCTTAACCTTCCCTGTTGAAATTGAGTTGAATCATACTGGGAAATAATGTTTTCCATTTGACTTTCGGCTTTTCTGGTCTATCTGATCCAGCCTTAATATTGCAGGAATCCCAGTACTGAAATTAATTGTTTATAAAAATTAACCACAAAATAATCAAGACTAGTTCTTTGTGCAAGCAACCAAAAGAAAGTGTTAATACTGTATAATGCTATTTTCTTCCTGAAATTTCAATGTGTAGTAGTGAATTGTTCTTCTGAATCTTTTTCTGTAATCTAGTTTTAAAAATAATGCGAATGCTCTTGGACATGTTTTCTAAGCAACAGAGCGAGGAACTTATAAAATAGGGTTCTATGGTTAGTCAGAAAAACATAGTTCCATTAAGGTGCTTATGCATCCATTACTCCAAGTAAGTTTTCGTTAGAGTGTTAGTTGTGATTAATTTTAACATTTTTTCCTTTAAAGAGTTTTCTGGGGTTATGGAAGTTATTAAACTGAAGTGCGTTAGTTTTGTTTTCTTTTAGTGTGAAGGATAAGGTAACTTTAAACAGTAGCATTTAAAGTATTAAAATTTTATTTCAATAGACTGCCTTCATATGAAATTTCAGGTCATTCTGCAAATTTGATCACCGATTACCATGATATATTGTGAGGGCCTTTTTCGAGAGGCTGAAGACATCAAGGGCTCTTTGCCTGTGACTGAAATAATCCCTTTTGCCGAATTAACAAGATCTACAATTTTCCACAAAAAGACAATCCGGGCACTAAATATGATGTATTTATAAATCATCGGGGAAAGGACGTGAAGGATACAATTGCCAGTCTTGTCTACCACAACCTCAGTAACAGAAAGCTCAAGGTCTTTCTTGACAATAAAGAAATGGAACACGGTGAAGCTATACCCCACAAAATCCACCAAGCTATTAGCACAGCATCTGTTCATATTGCTATTTTTTCACAGAATTATACAGAATCAGTTTGGTGTTTGAGTGAGCTTAGTTTAGCAGAAGAAAGTGGGGCTCCCATCATCCCCATCTTTTGTGGAGTTCAACCTAGCGACTTGCGGATGAAAAGTGAAAATGAAGTTGGACTGTATTCCAAAGCTTTGCACAAACTCCATCAAACAGTTGACAGTGAATCTATTGAAAAATGGAGAGCCACACTCCACAGGGTTTCTTATAGGTTCGGCTTTAAATTTGAAGGGTAATATTCTATTAATTCCCCAGGCTTGCTTAGTTATTTATTAGTTAATAAACATTTCCTTCCTTTGTACACATTTACTATTATAATGGACTTTTGACAAACAACCTAAAATGTTGTTATTTTAGGGATTGTGGAATGCTGTTGGAGAAGATTGCAGCTTCTGTAAGGAAGCATATCAAGGCCACCCGCAAATTTGAGGTCAGGAGAATGAGTTCTTTACATCTGCTCTATGTTTGCTTGGTGTACCCTTCATCACAGTACTGTTTGTACTTGTATTAAGTCCCTGTGATTTGGGGGGCTTAACCGCTTTAGGTTTGTCCTTTTTGTTATGATAAAATTTCATTCGTAAACTCTTCGTACCCAAATACTTCACTATTGTAGGTAAATGTATTTTTTGAGACCCACTGACAATATATTGTTTTCTGGGTCTTCAAGTGCCTGCTGTTTTTCATTTTTTTTTTTATATATTTAAAAAGTTCACACCTCTTTTAATCTCTCAAACCTGCAAAACATCAGATGAGCCTCTTTTGTGCAGGGTGAGAAGGTAGTGCCACATAGGCGTAAAAGAAGCCGTTTGGAAGTAGATAGCAAAAGTAAATCGATTTCTGGGATTGGTTGTCAGATGGGACAGTCCTCTCATGCACTTCAAGTTTCTTCTGAAAGTGTTGTGGGTGATCTTTTAAGTAAGGTGGAGCCAGGAAAACGGTATAGGATCCAAGAAATCGGCAGGTCATGTGGTAGCCAAATTGAATTTGAATTCCATACAGATACATCATCATCTTGTAATGTAGGACATAACGATGTTCTAGCATTTCATCTTCCGGATTCTGACAGGTCTAGACCTTCTGACAGCTTGCCCGAACCACAATTCATTGGTCCTGGAGTTCAGAATCTTGATCAATTCCATAGAGTCAAGGATTTGGAAGGAAACACTATAGGTTGTGAGAAGGGACTCTTAACAGGGGATGGGTTCAGGTCACAAGGTGGAGGTTCAGGTTCAGTAAGTTTTGGAGACTCGTGTGAAGAGAATGATACATGACAGAAATGTGTTAAAGCAGGAGTCTCATCATAAAGAAGACTACCCCTGATTTTCGAGCTTTGAGTTGGAAAGTTTCATTTTTTCCATTGGCATATATTTATAAGATTACTCGTCTATGGTTGATTTTGAAAGATAAGTTAACCAACTTATGACTGGTTTGATTTTGCTCCATGCCTTTGCCATTGCATCTATTTAAACTTTATATGTCAATTAAAAAACTATACCTTTTAAATAATGTCAATTTGATGTACTAAGCATTGTAGTTGCATGTATTTCAAATAAGAAATGTCAAATTACAGATTTTGCAGTAAGAGTTGTCCATTAATTGTATGTCATCATCCTATAACACGGTCAGATTCCCCATGTCATTTTATTCTTGCGTTTAGTTTCTCTACTCTTCTCTATTTCATTCCTGTTGGTGTATTTTTTTTCTGCATTTTCTGTTAAAATAGTAGACCCAAGGCAGCCAAAATTAGATCCAATTAATCGGGTGTCCTCAATTCAACTTAACAAAGTTACAAAACATCAATAAGTTCATTTTCTCCCCTACTTTGTTGTTCCCTCACGTGTAAAGTTGTCTAAATATCTTCCACCCATAGTTTCTTGGAAACCTTAACCTTATTTTCTTTATAATTAATTGGAAATCACTCTTCAGGTTTTTATTTTGCAAGTCTTTTCTGTCTTCCTATTATCATATTCTAATTTTGATTTTTCTAAAGAAAACTTTATTTGAATTAAAAAATAAATAATAATCGGACCAAACCAGATAGACTCAGCCAGAAATCCTGTTCAGATTTGGCTGGACCTAGTAACTATGCTTAGCAGGTCCCCTCTTGCTTTGGTTGTCTATTACATAGTGTCACATCAATTAGACCTCTACAGTACCACAATTCAACTTAACAAAGTTACAAAACATTAATATGTTCATTTTCTCCTCTGCAAACATACCTTCAAAATAAAGATCTAGATATAACAGGGAGCTACAGACCCTAAAAAATTGCTAGAACCTTCAGTATAAACCCAAAATTATAAATCTCAAATCTTGATTTCAAAGGATTTAGCAGAAATGACTTAAAATGAGGCATAGCAATTGGGACAATAAAGACATTATTCTCAGCAGTATAAAGTTTACTATAAACAACATTAACAACAATAGCTGTATAGTACAAAGAAACTGACAACTATGCATTTGGAGCACTGACACTGTCCTCGGCTGCAACCTTATTACCAGTAATATACTCCTTTACAATCACTCCTTATAGTGCCAGTAGCTCCATACTGGACATGTCCGTTAACCCCCAAATATTTTCAAGTACCTTGATGGTTTTGGCCTTCTTACTGCAACTCATAAAGCATAGACCATTCACGTGGTTCTAACAATGTGATTTTTACTTACCAGAGACTACCTTTTTGCAAACACCTCCAATGCGCTTCTTCAGCTCATCAAGAACATGTACCAAATCTCTTTCACTTGTTGTAAGATCACTATTATCTTTCAGAATGCTGACTCCCATTGGGAACTAACTCATCTGGGTTCCCCTCATTCAATAACTACTTGTCAGGATTTGGTATTTCATTAAAATTATGGTCAGAATTGAAGTATCTCAAAGGTAGGTCTGCTTCTCTACAGAAGCATTTGCTTTCCTTTTACAAGCAAGGATTGAGGAACTTTGAAAATAAAGCTTTCTTTTCTTTAGAATATCCCAACACATCATCACTATCATCAATCCTTTTATCTTTATGTCCCAGACAAAGACCAATTATCTGAGGGATGAGGAAAAGTGAGAACGTGAAAGGGGATGAATATAATTGCCCCCAAAATCCAAGTAGTAATATTTGAATAGAAAAACGGCATGATGAGAATATTTGAATTGGGAAACAGCATGGAGAAGGGAATGTAGGACAGAGGGATGCAGGCACAGCTCCATAAAACATAGCGGCTAAAACATAAATTGTAGCATTTTAGGCCATGCATGCTACTAATATTTCAGTGTAAGTGCTAGAACAACTATCTCTTGGCAACTTGTAGGCATGACCATATTCAATTTGGAGCAAGATGTATGCTAGATGAATCCCTACAAGTCAACTGCACTCCACTCCAACTTTTAATTAAGTGTTTTTTTTTCCAAAACATTAAACCTAGCTCCATTCACAATGTGGCTCACCTCACAGTGCTTCCACTTGTATGGTAAAAATATCCAGTAATGCCCAAGACATTCAGTAACGTTGATCAAAGTAATCTTCCCTATGCGATTGATCTGTAATCTAGTAACATTGAGTACTAGCCAAGGCATTTAGTACTAGTTACTGCTCCAAGTAGTCTCCACTGTGAGATTGGTTTAAGCCCCCTATTTATCATATATTCCTTTCCTAACTCTAGAAGTCCGTCCACAGAGCTCCCCAATACCCAATCTATGTTTGGTTGTTACTAGTGTCTGAGGTCCTTTTCTTGTTACTCATCCAGCAAATGGTCCAACAAAACCTTACATTGTCCACATCCTGTTCAACATCCCAAATTAATGGAATAAAAAAAGTATTTAGCTCCAAGTGCTGCAAACTTCCAAACGAATATGTCAATTCTTTGATTTGATTGTTACCGAGATGGAATTCATTAAGGTTAGTTAACCATGGACAGCAGAGCAGTGACATAAAATGTTTAAGTGGACCAATAAATTCTAGAGCAAAAGCTGAGAACCATGGTTGGTTGGAAAACAAATCAAAATGTTGTAGCTACCATATAGCCCTTTCAATCCATTACTAAACAGCTTTTATTAACATAACTGCCAAACTAAGCCTAATGAGATTACTAAATGATTATTTTCTCCTCGTACACCCCTCCATGTTGTAAATTCCACCTTGTACACTTGGCCTACAAGACATGATCAACCTAATTTATATGTCATCTCAGTTAGACTGAATTATGTCTGTACAGTGTCTCAGTTAGATTGAATGAAGCATCCACGCACATGTATGCTTCCCTAACTATATGTCAGATTGAATGAGATATCCTTGCGTATGACAGATGTGCAGTTCACTAACTCCACATGAGCTAGACTAGTTGAGGTGTCTATGCGTGCTCAGTTCAAAGGCAGTTTGCATCCACTAAAAATTTGATCTTTGAAACCTATTTATACCTCACTTATGAAGAGAACACGGAATCAGATTATAGTGGCATTTATCTCATATTCTTTGTCAAAGTTCAACACTCTCCTCCTCTCGAAATAAAATGTTTATTCCACTATTATAATTATACAGGGATACATTAAAACTCCTTGATATCCTTGTGAAAACATACGAGGCTAAAGAAAAATAAAGACACCAAACCAAATAATAAGCACCGATAATATAATCCAGTAGTGGAAATTCAATTAAATTTAGCGGTTGAATTTAGACTCTGTTAGCTGTTAATCTAAATATTATCTTGTAATTTTTTTTATTTTTTTTTGCTTTTGAAAATGTTCAAAGCATAGAATCTTGTCAAGGTTAGAAATATGGTAAGTGTAGTTTTTCTTTAGTTATCCTTACAATAAACTACAAATATAACCTATATAAGTATTGTATATATAGTAATATTACTTTTATCTATATATACATTATATAAAAGAATATTA
The DNA here is from genome assembly GCA_007258455.2 of Sequoia sempervirens. Taxonomy (NCBI): domain Eukaryota; kingdom Viridiplantae; phylum Streptophyta; class Pinopsida; order Cupressales; family Cupressaceae; genus Sequoia; species Sequoia sempervirens. Next base: position 897,251 of record VDFB02000017.1, on the reverse strand, counting down.
TTACTTACACACATGTTTATATAATTAAAAAAAATTACTATATATATTAGTTGTATAGGCTATATAATATTAGTGGCCTTCTTTAATAATAAAAAACTCTTCTAATGTATATATGTAAATAATAATGCTTATATATAAAAATGTGAATATACATGATAGTAATATTGTTTATATATAAGAAATGGTAATATTATAATATCAGTCCAATAAGAAATGGTAATATTATAATATATTATAATGCCAGTCTAATGGGTTGAGTTTAATGGGTTAAAGTATTGTGTTTTCATTGTGAAGACACAAGTTCAAATCCCAAAGGGACATTAATATGAAATTTTTAGTTGTGATTCTGGGTCTTCTATAGTTGGCTTCTAGTGTGGAGGTGGCTTCTAAATAAGTGAATTTTTAAGTTGTGACTCTTGTTCTTCCATGGGTGGTTTCTACTATGGTTAGTTAGTATTAGTCTAATTGTTGTGCTTGTATTGGTCTCGTGATGATGCTTGTATGACCATAATATATGAAAACAATTAGCAATATAAAAATATTTATATTTTAATATCATATATAACTATATATATATATATATAGTAAGTGCTACCAAAAGGGGTAGCTCCCTCTATTAATTCAAAAGAAAATTACATCTTTCATACAGATAATCGACACCATCAGCAATGTCCACCACACTTTCCTCTATTAGATTCGGATTGGCTTCCACATATTGCATGAAGTCACTATTGTTATTCTTTTTCTCCACCCCTTTCCTGAACAAATTCCATGCCTTATGCAGCTTAACTTTCTTATGCTCCTGATTCAAGCTCAGCACTCCAACCTCCAGACCATACTATGGAAACGGCATCAATCGCCTCACACATATTCAGATACGTCTCATCTCGCCCATACCTCATTGCCGCCCGGACACCCCACAGCTGCGCTCCAACCACTTGAATATAGTTGTAGAAAAATCTCTCCAGAACAACTCGTCATGGGTGTGGGAACCACTCCAAAAGTCCTCACCGACCACCTTGTGGATTGCTTCAATCTCGTGCTCTTGAGCCTTTGAAAAAATGAACCGCAGTTGCTTGTTGATGGTCTCCAACTGCCCAACGTCCCTCGCGCCCAGGCATCGGCAATAGACACCAAAGAACCTTGCCATGTTTTCGTAGAATGAGCACCTCCAACGCTCGCTCGAATAGGCCGAGGCAATACGGGCCAGCCAACAGACAAAGATTTCGAATCTGTTGCATAGAGAAAGCCACCATTAGCAGACCGCCACAACACCCTTATCCAGAACTCCCAGAACAACAACCGTGCGGTGTTGCGGTGGTTGTGCAAAAGGTTTTGTGAAGGCTTTGGTGATTCGAAGTGGAACTTGCAACTACAATATCTGATAAAAATCCACTTTCAAATATGCTTTTGATGGATATTCATATCCTCATCCAAAGCTCCAATTCACACACAGGCAGGAAGGATGCTTTCAAAGGTTGAGGAGTTGAGCTTTACACCCACTGATTGCATTTTCTTAAAATTTTCCAAGGGCTTTTGAGAGAAACCCATTTTGAACATATCCTTCAATCACAACATTCCATGATATCACATTTTTTTGAGGCATTTTTTGAAACAGTTTGCTTGCCTTGTCTATGCTTCCACATTTTCATGTATGTCTAGCAGGGCACTTGTAACTACAACATATAATAAAAAAATCATTGCTATTATGCTTTGATGGATGTCCCTTCGTTATTACTGGATATTTGATGTAGTGCACATTATTATAGTGCAAGCTTAATTTTCAGATTGTTTCATCTAGCATCACCAATATTCTCGACAAGAACATTGTCCTTGTTTAAAATAATGGAAATGGTTCACATCTCTCAGAACAATTTCTCTTACAACAATCTTGGGGATGAATTTAGATGTAGTGTGAAAATCAAAACATACTCGAAGGTTCTTAACAACTCTAATAGTTGTACCAGGTTCCATGTTTAACAAACCAAATGCAATTGCTAACTTTTCACTATGGTGGCAGATAAATGATTCTTTTTTCTTCTATTCCACAACATTAAGTAAAAGTCTTAAATCTGGAAATACCTTGCTACCTTCATTTGCCAAGCCAAATTCTCCAATTTTGCATAGCTCTCCTATGTTTGTGGATGTGATCTGTCTCCTACAATTTTTTAATTGATTTATCTTTCTACTGCATTTAGACTTACTTTTGTAAACTTGCAATATACAATGCACTTTAATTCTTTTTGAATTGAGACTAATAGTAATTTTGTTGGTTGTATTGAGGCACATCTTCATTTTTGGTGAAAAAGGCAGCACTTTGTTGCTCATATTAGATGACACGCTGAATATAAAGGAGGAAAGATTCTAGGGTTATTGTTGACTGTATTGAAGGAGAGAGCTTCATATATGGGACACGATCAACACTCTCCTTCTTGGATTCTACACGTTACAGTTTACTCCATAAAGATTGCCCATGTTGTAGAAGTTTTAAGAGATGAAAGGGGCATGTGTTCGCATTGAAGGGCTCCAAGCATGCGTTTCCATCATTGCAGAAGTTTTTTAGAGAAGTTTCCTTCTTGTTATTTTTGTGCATTATAACTTAGATTTTCAATCTTGTGACTGAAAATAAAAATTCTAAGCATTTTTCAAGAAAGATAGATATTTCAAACTTGTGCAAGCTGTAAGAACACTTTTCTTTTAATAAAGTTTAGTGATTTTTCCTTCTCAATAGCTGTCTTATTGTGTGCAATTGATAATTGATGTGTATTTCTGTGTTTAATGTTTAAATCCTCAAATATTAGTCAATTAAAATGACTAAATATACTACTAATTGACGTCAATTAATAATTAAATTGACTAAATATACTACTAATTGACAAAAATCAATGAATAATGAATAAATATGCTAAATATATGACTAGTGAAATCGGTGAATAAAAATGACTAAATATACTACCAAATTGATCAAAATGATGATTAAAATTAATGACTAAATATACTACCAATAGATAAAAATTAGTGAATAAAAATGACTAAATAAGTGACCAGTTAACAATAATCAATGACTAGATTAACGACTAAATATATTAGTGAAAAATGACTAAATAAGTGACCAGATTACAACAATCAATGACTAAATATACTACCAAATCGATCAATCAAAACAACTAATAAATGACTAAAAATGGTTTATTCATTCATTTGGTCGCATTATAAATGACTGGCAATAAATTACTAATAGTCATGTGACCATGTTTAGTCATTTATAAGAAGCTTTTAATAGTTTTTCAATCATATATTGTTGTTTCTGTATTAGTGGACTAACAAAAAATGTTATACGTGAATAACCAACAAAGGACATAATAGTCAGACTAGTGTGTGTATAAATAAATTTTTGGCATGTGGTACAAAACGCTAACTCTAATCGATCTTCTATCCTCTTCCTAATGATGCTCTCCTACCTCAACCGAGAGGGGCTAAACTTTATCTTGTGTTTACCTCATTACAACATCAAGGTAGTTAGTCTAGTCATATATAAACACGTGTATAAAATCAATAGCAATCTCATATAAATGAACATCATCATAATATGAAACATGGAGTCTCATTAACCATTTATCTATCTACTATTTCTAATAGTTTAAATTTCATGATCATTCTAACATTTACATTTGGTATTAAATTTTGCATTCACACGAGTCTATAAAAAATAATCATCACATTATATTCACACTATGTTTTACTCCCCCTTAATTTATTGGACCTAATTGAACCCCTAATTTCCTCAATTATGTATTCTAAGGCTTATTTTACCATTTTCCAATAAATTCCAAGCATAGAACAAATGCATTTATTTAATGCTTTTCCCCCAACATGTAAATCCCTAGAAAATAGGGCTAGGACGGGGATGCCCTTGGGTGGCTTTGTCTCCCTATTTTGTCGGGCTCAAAATTCAAATATATCGGTGTCAACATTTTATCATTTTCAATTCAAGTTGCAAATGTCGGCTATCGGGATTTAATTTGTGGTTCAATTAGCATAATTGTATATAAATACCTAATTATTGCGTCATTTGAAATTTAACAAGAAGCAAGAGGTGAAAATTATTATCAAGAGCACTATCAAGCAAGTCAAAAGCAACATTTTAGAGCTTTATTGCAGCAATTAAGATCCAAGCATCATGTCAAATCATATGTGAGTTTATGCATGTTCATTTTATCATCATTTGTGATCAAGGCTAACCCTTGTTGTAGGTCTCCAAGCAATTCAAGCAATCAAGCAAGCAAGATCCAAGACCTTGAGGTGATGTGCATGACTTCAGTCCTTCAAGGAAGCTATTGAAGGTGGTGAGTTACAACACTTTGTTGATTCATCATTCCTTCCTATCATTTATCTTTCCTATAATTGACATTGTCATTGTGGAAGTGGAAACACTAACACGAGGTTTGACTAAGGCAAGCTCTTAAATGGCACAACCCTTCCTCTCTCTTTGAATGTGCAGGTTTTAGGTTTGGAGAGGATTGAAGGAATTTTGAAGATCATTATCCATTGTTGCATCAAAACCCTACACCTTATCAACTCATGGAAACTCACCTACAAAATTATCTGACAATGATCCAAAAAGTTTGCAAGTGGGAATTGGGAACTTAGATCCGACATCAGAGGACTGTGAAAATAGATCTCGAATAGCCCTACAAGGACATAGACACACATGAGTGGCTATGTCCTCCTATAGTGATTGAATTCAAATTTATAGGACAGGTTCACAATATTATGCCCTTCTCATATCTTCCTGCAAATCTCCATTATAGTGTATCAATTGTTGGAATCTAGCATTTTTTATATTAGGCACATAGTCTAATTAGGTTAATCATTGAAAATAAAATCCAATCCATTTTTAGGGATCAAAAAGATGCAAATCCAGGTTTGATTGAATCACCTTCATGGTTGAAAGTCAATCTAATCACCTTATTGATTTGCATCCCAAATGGCCCTTTGGAACAAGGAAACATGATCCTAGGTTCTATTGCATTTAGACTTAGGATCACCTTTTTCTATGCTCTACATCTAATTCCCATGATTTAAATAATTGAAATATGTCTTCAATAATTGTTCCAAAAATGGGGTGTAACATAAAAAATTTGTGCTCTTACCTTATGTGTATCTAGGAAATAACAATAATAATAAAATAAACAAAACTATAGGTGTCAACTCTAGTCTATAGGGAGGACTATCATAGTGTATGAATCTATCAAATAAGTGGTGGTCTACCCTAAATTAGATTTTCCCTAGAGATAATAGATGCAATAAATGAAAATCCAATAACATTATTCAAATAATAAGAATATTACCAAGAGTTGCAAGCTCCTTGAAGGATTTGAGAGATACGCAATCCAAGAAATCACGTGAGAGCTTCAACAATAATGAAGAGAAAGATAGTGCAACAAGAGTAGTCTTCTCAACCTTGCAATAGAAAATCTAGTAGAGTTTCTCCAAGAGAGCCAAGAGTATCAAAAAATTATTTTACCAAAATGGAATGATAGTCTTGTTGGGCTAAATTCACAAGAAAGAAGTGTTACAATGCCAAATAAGTGTTACTATAGGTGAAAATAAATAGCTAAGTGAAACCAATAGCTCAAACTCAAACTTTCAAGACACTAGCACATCATATAGATGTCTGCATGTTACAGTTGCATCCTAGGAAAGTTCTTCATAATTTGATGTATATGTTCCTAGAACTAAGGTGATAATGATATTGCAGTCCAAAATTTGACCAAACCTTGGTGTAGTGGAAGTAAGACAATGTTTGGATTCAAATGAACCTAGAATATGCTACTAGAGTGGACACCAAAATAAGTTCAAAATTAAACATGAAATTTTGAGGGTCCACAAATTTCTATGTTACAATTTCATCAATCAATATGTATTTTATGTGTCCAATCTCTTCTTAGAAATTCATAATTCTTGTTCCTTCTAATTAAGAAAAAATTGTGACTAAGACTCAAAGTTGTGAATGGATTGTTGAGACTCTAATATTAAATGCTACAACTCATGTTCGTGCAAGTATCTTGGGTATATTGTATCTTTAGAAGATTGACTAATATATCTTCCTATATGATGAAATGAATTATGTATAACAACTCAAACCAACAAAAATCAACCCATTTATTTGATTCATGTGTAGGGATGAATACAAACCTTATAAATACTTACAATAGTTATCATTCCCCTTGCCTCTCATTTATTATCTCTTTTCTATCTTAGACTATATGTTCATGATCTAGCTACATCAATAAGTGAAACACTTTCCATACAAAAGGTCGGATCTTACATCCATCAATGAAAGATCTTGCATATTCTTCATCATCATCTTCATCATTTTTTACTAAAGGTTTGAATTCTTCACATGAGAAATTTAAATTAACAAAATTCATGGCACTATTTGCTAATAAAGTTTCAACATAATAATATATTTATTTTGCATCAATCTCTATTTCTATAATTGTTTTAGTAAGAAGCCTCATATATGCAACTTGTGTGACTAAATCATCAAGGTTTGCAATGTTTCCAAACCACATCAACATTTGAGGATAAGTTTTAATTTTTTTCTCTACTTTAGGTACATACTTGGAAATGCACTTGATTATAAAATGTTTGAAAAGAATATGTTTCCAATCTATATTTTCTTTCCACAATTGTAGTATGTAGTGGTTGTGTGAATTTACTTTGTCATTATTTCTTGCAAGCTCAAATTTTTACACTTATCTTTGAGTCTTCATATAATTTTGATCCCTCAGAGATTTAATGGTCATGGAACATGATACTTATAATTAATAACACTTTTTTGTTTCATTGCAATCAAATTATATTGAATTTGTACATAATAATTTAAATTACTAAACCTCTTATCTACAAACCTTTTTCTTACATAAACATGCACTATCTCTACACATTGTATGTCATTTTTAACAACTTAGGGTTTGTTCAAATTCATATCCTATATCTACTTGTGTGAGTTGTCTATTATTTTTATGACATAGATGTTGTATAGAATTTTTCAATGCCTATCATTCAAAAATGTAAGAAATTATTAATTATATTGAATCATAAAGTCTATATATAAATTATAATATAGAAAATATAGATTTACAAAAGATTGATAATATAGTTGTATGTTTCATTAATGTGGATCTTGATTCCATGAGTGAACATGAGAATGTAATATTTCTTTGCACTTTTTTGTTCTCACTCATCCAATTACTTGATTGTCTATATTTGGTGCTTCATCTATCCATATGAGTCTACGCACATGTGGTGAACCTCTTAGTTGCCATTCATATCTAGAATAGTAATCTTTTGTTGAACACCTAGAATACTGAGAGAGGGGGTGAATTAGTATTCTCTAAAATTCAATGACTTAAAAGTGCATTACAAAGAATCTCATTAAACTTGAAAAAATGGAAAGAAGCACGTAAAGCATGCACCACAAAATCAACAGAAGAACACCATATTTTACATGGAAAACCCTTGAAAGTGAAAAACCACAATGAGGATTAACTCACTATATATCATAACCAGTTACAATAGATCACAACTTAAAAGACTCGCTATCCAAGGACTCAATATACATAAAATAAGAGGGTTCATTTCCCAAGGAAGATCACTTCTTCCAGAATTATAAATTTACATACAAAAATGGCTCACTACCAGAGTTTGAACTGTATAAAATGTATCTGCTATATGATGAAGACATAGTTCCTTTTTCTACTTAGAAAACTGACTTTACACACTTCATCCTTCACTATCACTCTTATGTGGATGCACAAGATTACCACTATCACATTATCACACTCACATTACACATTATGAATTTTCCTTCTCTATACATGTATATCTTCTTCAATCATTCATACCAATAACTAGGTTGGCCTAAATGTATGAAACGTATGACCCTAAAACTTGTCAGAACAAACCTCCAACACACATGCCTTGCGGAAGTAACCAAAGCATGCTCTTCACAAAAATAGGTCAGGATGACCTATAGATACTCCTATGAATCTGCTCCATACACAACTCAGTCTTGCATGATCCCAAAACCCTTAGTTCGGCACCACACAAACAAACTAATAAAGCAATAATTGAATGAACCAACTGTTCATCCAAAACTTGACACGTGGATCACTAAACAACTTGAAACTCGAAATGCATACACATCTGGCATCTCTAAACACTTCCTAAAATCTACAAAACACAATGATCATCCACAATGGAATGCAGAGCATTCCAACATGAACTCTACAACTATAACTCTATCACAACTTAGTCTGATACTCTATCATTAATATATTCTAGTGCGGAGGACATAAAACCCTACAAAATTGGATATGGACTCCTTCAATACATACCGTTATTACCTCAAAATTGCATGACAAGATAATGCAAAGTAGAACAATGTGGACCACAAAATTATTCCCTTGTTATATTAAAAATACACTATCTTAGTTTAGGACTTAGCCAATTTCCAAAACCACTTGGTTTTCTCCAGAATACATTCATACAGATACACAAAAATTCTATAATGGGTTGACATCAATGACAACACCATACACCATCATGCTCATGTTGCCAACAATATCCTCCTTTGCATTGATGGCAACACACTTCTCTACTTCACTCCCCCTTTGAAATCAAGGGTCAAGGGTATTAAATCCACATTACATCCCCTTATCAATATATCTACATGAAAATACCTCCCCTTAACTATGTTATCAAACACAAAAAGAACAAAATTTGTACCGTAACACTATCTACTAACTCTGCAAATGTACATTGAGATAAAAAATTGTCTATACAATTCAAAAGGGAATATACACCTTAATTGGATTATGTTTCCTTTAATTTTGCAACGTGTGCCTCCCAATCCTTCTTGGTGACCTCCCAGTCCTTCTTGGCGAAAGAAAGCATGTAGTTCCGAATTTGAAATTGTACATAGAGGTCTTCTCCTTCTTCTAGAGAACTAGGCCCACTATTTTCTTTTGTACAACCTTTTCTACATTGGCAAAAGCTTTAGTTAAATATGTAAGCCTTAGACTTACCATATTTTAGAGCTAATTGTACTACATTATAATTTTCTCTTTTTGTTCATGTAGTAAGAAGAATTGACTATGTAGATTTTCAATGATCACCCTAGTTTCTCCATCCCCAAGATTCACTAGATCATACATACTTGAGGCCTGGGAAATTTGGGACTCAATTGAGTCCATTCGATCCTTTATACTATTTGTAGACAATGTCCATTTCAAACAAAATTGGAACAATAGTTTGGCTTCCTCCAAACTCTTTTGAACATCCTCCAAGTTGCCTTGCAACTTGGTATGTGCAATAACACATTTATCTAAAGCATTATTTAGACTCTTATCATTTAATTTCTTTGCTACTTCCTTCTTTGTATTCTCTTCCAAACTTGTACAATACTTAAAAGAATCTAGCAACAACTTCAACTATTGTACACCTATCAAAGAAGTATCAATGGATACTCCAGGAAGGCTTGCTTGCAAAACCTTGACAACCTCATCAACCAAATTTGTGCCTTTATGTTGAGTTTGTAGTATCTCCTTTCTTCTAAAGGCATGGAAAACATCACCAAGCTACAACTTATGGAAGGGAGAGATCTTATCCATGTCCACTTGACCTTGTTGCATAGGAATTTGCAGGTGCAGTTGTGTAGACACCATTGGTTGGACCTACATTTGCATATCCAGAAGATCTTTGAATGAATCTTCAGAGGGTGCGAAGGATTTGTGTCCTATTTTTGTTCTTTCTTCTACATGCATATCATTCTTCTCCTTCTCTCCACTATTAGAACAAATTTTTACAATCTTCTCAACTTTTGGAGGAGACATAGTTTGTTCCTTTTGAGATCTTATCTTCTTCAGGACTCCTCCTTGTTCATCTTCTTTGCTCTGCTCGACAGTTGTTTTCCCATTCGGAGGGGTGTTATCGATCTTCATTTCTTCATGCTCATGCTCATGTTGCTCTTTGATTGGCTCATTTCTTTTTGGGATGGATGTGTTTTGATGCATTTCATCTTCATCACCCAAAGAGGCTCTCAACTCTTTAAGAAGTCTTTTAGTTGATTTCATTGTTTCTTCCCTTTGCTTCTCTATATCATGTCCTTATCTTTACCCATAAGGGTATTTACTCTATATTTTATCCTGAATTATTGAACTTGCATCTAAGATAACTTAACTTTTTCCTCATGAGTTAATGAGGAACCAATCTTCTCCAAGGAAAAAGATTCCATCTTTGCATCTATTGGAACCGCCTCTTGTCTTCTTACACTCAATACTTATTTTAGCTCATTCAAAAACTAATCCACTATCTTGCCTAAGCCAACATCAAATTTCACCATGTATTTGACAATGACATCTTCAATTGTTGCCTTATCTACATTATTGGCATTTGGCTACAATTCAACTATATCCTTCAGGATTCCAAACTCTGCTATAGCACTAAACAATGCATCAAGCTTTAAGGGACCATGCTCACAGACCAGAGGGGTCTCCTCTTTCTCCTTCCCCTTTTTTGCACTAGTCTCATCTTGAGAGACCTTTGATTTCTTTTTGTGGACCAATTTTACTTCTTCCTCTTCCTCTTCTTCTTTGTCTAAACTGATATACTTATCTCTTTGAGCTCTTTCTTTCTTTCTTCTCTTTGAAGCCTTTTATTGCTCATGGATGCTAGAGGTGCCTATCTTCTTAGAGCTACCTTTTGGTTTTGTTTTGAAGGACTTTGAAATAGTAGGTGTGGAGGCTGAGGTCATATCTAACCTTCTTGATCTCAGTATAGTCTGTAGAGGAATAGATGTACCTTTAAACTCTACTGCAAGGTCCATAGGGGTACCAAACTCCCTTTCCAACTTAGATTTCATCTTTCCAACGTATTCTTCAATATCATTCTTTTTATTTTCTAGGTTCTCTTTCTTTTTTATCTCCTCATATGTACCAGACCTTCCTATTATTAGATATGTTAGAGATTAGTGTTGTCATTGATGTCAACGAGGAGATTGTTGGAGATTGTTGCACTATGTTGTCTTTAGTGTTGTCATTGATGTCAACCTATGTCAACCTCTAGTGTGGTTGTGATGAGAAGGTGTTAGTGATGCAACTGGTTCACTTGGTTTCTAAGTGCTTTTGAGAAAATTTGCATAGAGAGTGTACAAGGTGTAGAGTTGTGTTCTGCATTGTGCTCCACATTTTTTCATGGTTGAATACGTGCTTGTATAGTTTGGATAAGATGATCAAAGGTGTTTAGAGGTGTTATATCGAGAGTTTCAAGTTCTGGATCATTCAAAAATGGAAGAAGTGTCTGATAGTGTGTTGCATGTGAAGAAGGTTCTCTAGGAGAAATGGAATTGCTTCGCATTCCTCCGCATTCAGGTTTCTTGTCTTGTAGATTTGGGAACATGATTATATTGCTTGCATCTACCTTTCCTTGGAGTGTTTGGTGTTTAGTTGTTCTACAAGGTTGGTTAGTGAGTTGTATGTCTATGGCAGTGTGGTTGGTTGCACATGATGATAGTATTCTCAATTTTAGGTGATTGTGGCAATGTTGTTGAATATTTTGATGGTGTTGGTATATTCTAAGATGTTGAGTGATGTTTCTTTGTGGTCTACAAGATTTTTTCAAACTTGGTTCAGAGTGAATTGATTGTTTTTGTGTTAGTGTAGGTTTGGCCAACTTGGCGTGCTAGTGAACTATTTGTGAAGGTGGTTTGTTGTTTGTGGAAGCATGGTGAAGTGTGTCATTGTAGATTTGGGACTTGGTTAACCCTTAGTGTGGTTCACCTTCACTTCTTTCCACCATGGAAGTGTTTGGTGCTAACCTATTTGTTGGTTGCATGTTTCAGGTGCATACATTTCATTGAGGTTGACCTAAAGAAGTTGTTTGAGGTCACAAAAGATATATATGCAAGGTAAATTTTTGGATAAGTGTGAGGTGTGTTGTGTGGTGTGAAAAGATGTAAGTGTGGTCAAGTGTTGTGATCTGATTGTGAGCTTAAATGCACAAGGCTACTAGAGGCAGTGAACAAAAGGTGTCTACATTTTTAGTGTACTTGAAGTTGTTGGAGGTAGTGACCTAAAGATTACGAATGGTATAGAGTTGTTGTGGTGGATCTTCATGTTGATCTGAGGTAGTGAACCTCCTTGTAACAATCTTATTCTATTCTCTTCTATTTTGGACAGTGAGTCCTTTAGGCAATGAGCCCTTGGTAGTGAGCCCTTTAAGCAATGAGCCCTTGGTAGTGATCCATTCTTTTCTTTTGGGCAATGAGCCCTTCTGATAGTGAGCCTTTTATAATCAGTGTTATTATTCATATATATGTGAGTTAATCCTCATCATGGTTTTTCCTTGATTAAGGTTTTCCATGTAAATCTGGTGTTCCATGGTGTATGGTTGTGAATGTGTTTATGTTTCATTAGTTTACATTCATATTGATACATAATAAGTGTTTGAAACTTAATAAGGGTTTGAATGTTTTAATGTACAACTGATTCACCCCCGCCTCAGATGTCTTGTGTGTCTAAAAATTAATAGTAGAACTTTAGTTCCTTGGAAGAAGATTAACCACTTGAGGTAGATCCAGATGGCACATAGGAGTGGTATCAAAGTGCCTATGTTTGATGGATCAAATTATGCTTTCTAGAAAGCCATGATGGAAGCCTTTCTTGTCTCATTAGGTTTTGGTGTTTGGAAGTCAATTGAAATAGGATACACTATGCCTACTACTCCTCCAACAAGTGATGATGAGATCAAGAATTATGAGAATAATGACAAAGCAAGGAATGATATCTTGGGTGGGCTTTCTGATTCAGAACTTGTGAAGGTGATAATCCTCAAAATTGCTAAAGAGATATAGAAATTTTTTAGAGCATTTATGAAGGAGATGATAAGGTCAAGCAAGAAAATATGTCGAATTTCAAAGCCAAATTTAAAACCCTAAGGATGTCAAAAAATGAATGTATTGTTGTCTACATGCTTAAAGTGGATGAAATTGTTAATTTCATCAATGGTCTTGGTGGAAAACTGGAGGAAAGTGAAGTTGGGAAAAAGGTATTGAGAACTCTTCCTAAATATTATAGTGCTAAAGTTTCTACTATTGAGGAAGCTCAAAATTTGGATCAATATTCTAGAGATCAAATGTTTGATGCTTTAACTACTTTTCAATTAAGAGAGTTTGACCAAGATGCTCCAAAGAAAGAAACTACTTTTAAAGTTAGCAAGAAAGATAATGATGAATCTGATCCAAATGATCTTGATGAGGTTGAAGAATTTTTTTTAAGGAGATTGAAAAAGGGAATTGGAAAATACATAGGTAAGTTACCCTTCAAATGTTGCAATTATGGAAAGATAGGTCGTTATGCTTCTAAATGTCCAATGAAAGTTTCAAATGACAAACATAAAGATCATAAAATTAAATCTATCAAGATAGTGGTGTATTTGATGATGAAGAATCAAACTATCTCGATGATGGAAGTGATGAATGCTTGTTCATGGCTCTAAATTTTGGAACTAATTCTACTAATCTTGAAAGATGTGTGAAGGAAATTTCTTAAGAAATAGGTCATGATATTGAAGGAACTATGCTGACTTCTTTTCATGCAAGAGAGGAGAGAAACTACTGTATAATTGATAGTGGATGCTCAAATCATATGAAAAGTGATAAGAGTAAGTTTTTTAAGCTTGAAAAGTATGATGGTGGTCTTGTTAAGTTTGGTGATGATACATCTACTAAGATTTGTGGAAAAGGTTCAATTAGTTTTGATGGCAAGCATAAAATGGACGATGTTCTTTATGTCAAGGATCTCTGGCATAATCTTCTCAATGTAGGATAAATGTGTATCAATTTGGTGTTTCAAGATGATAGTTGTGAAATCATAAAAGGAAGAACTAGAACATTGGTTGTAGCTGGAACAAGGACATAAGCAAATGTTTATCAACTCATAGGTGGTGGTGTTAAGTGCTTTATGTCTCAAATCAATGAAAGTTGGCTATGGCATAGAATAATGGGTCACATCAATTTTCATAGCCTAGTAAATATCATCTCTACTCAATTTGTGAGAGATTTTCCAATAATTACAAATCCTATCAATGTGATTTGCAAGGAGTGTCATTTTGGAAAGTAGACAAAGAAGAGGTTCAAAACTAAAGAATGTTCTATTGTAGGAACTTCGGAATTGGTGCATACAGATCTATGTGGACCTACCAAAGCAAGAAGCTCTCAAAGTGATAGTTATTTTATGTTGTTGATAGATGATTACTCTAGAATGAATTGGTTGACATTTCTCAAAGAAAAATCAGAAGCTCTAGATAAGTTTAAAGCATTTAAGTCTATGGTTGAGAATGAAATGGATTTGAAAATCAAATGTTTGAGATTTGACGGAGGTGGTGAGTTCACCTCCAATGAGTTTAGCAACTTTTTTGAAGATCATGGGATAAAGAGACATTTATTAGTTCCTAGGACTCCTTAGTAGAATGGCGTTGTGGAAAGGAAGAACATGACAGTTCATGTTACACCTTGTTTCTCAGTTACTAGATTACTTTTACCTTTATGAGTAAATATGATATTAAATGAAAAATCATGGCTTTAATATGTTCAAAGGATTAATGAAATGCATTCAAATATGCATTATGATGTTATGTCTTTTTAATGCTTTAATGATGCAAATGATATATGATGGATAATATTTTCATGTGATCAACTAACTACATTTATGATGCACTAAGTTGGATGTAGGAAAGAATCAAGCCCTCCATTAAGGAGAGGGAGAGTATCACCTAGGAGAGGAGTTTGGTATGGTAACCCGTAATGTACCTACTTGAGCTATCACACACTCACATCCTAGTTAGTCAAGCTTAGTCAAAGCGGTTTGGGCTATGTGTCAGTAAGTAAACCTAAGCTCAAAGATTTTTGATCTATAGGTAAACGATGAATTGGTCGAGCCACCTTGGTCATTTAAAACAAATTGAACTAAAAGACAAAACTCTTGTACATGTTAAACACTACATATGTAAATATAGATATATACATATGTGCGAACATGAACGTATAGTGAAAATATAAATGTATGTTTAGGCATGGGTATATAGATGTTTACGTATAAAAGTAATACTAGTGTCTAAAAATAAATAGTACTTGTTTGTATATTATCATATATTTATTAATACATTAAAAATACATATATAGAAGGATATATATGTTTTTATATACGTAAATTTGATAAATAGGCAAGGAATGTATACACACACACATATATATATGGTTGATATATATAAATATATGTATATGCATTAATCTAATATATAAATGAATATCTAATATATAAATGCATATGCACAATTTAAATGACTAAAATATATGCAATAAGGAAATTACAAATATATATATGAACATATATATAATAATATATTGGGAAGCAATTATTGTATATATATACTTATTTGAATTGTCATAAAATTACATATTAATATATGTATTAATATTAAATGGCATATAACTATTCTTGACTATATTTATATATAGATATTATAATACATATATATGGCATATAAATATATGAGAATATAGTTAAATAGAGATATTACAATTTACTTATTGTGATTGGCAGACTAGTATGGGTTGACTACACTTGATCCATAAAGAATCGAAGCATATTCATGCCACTAAATGTCAATCCTATAGAGATCATTCAATTTAAACTAAACTAAGCATTTATCAAAACTAACATGCTAAACTATGAAAGCTTTTAAAATGCCTACTCTAATCCATTGAAACTTATCCTATTGGGGGAGTGGTATCATGTTGATGTGGAACGGTGACCCTTTCCCAATCCCAAGGATAATAAGCTTGTTTCAATCAGTTTTATTGAAGAAAATTGATGAAACAATTGTAATGTGTGTTGAAACATGATTTAAAGTTGAATGATTCTGATCTGCAAGCTATTTTAACATGATTTCATGCTAAGATGATTAAGATGTGTGAATGAAAAGCTAATCTAAATGTATTTAAGCTAAAATATTCAAACCCTAATTAATAAAAAGCTACATGTATGCATCTATGTTACCATGGAAACCATTAATGGAAGCTAAGCTAATTAATGCAAGAAATTAACCTAAAATGCTTTCTAAAACATGAAATGTGAGTGCAAGATGTAAGTGATTTTAACAACATGAGTTTGATGTTAAAAGATGGATCCTTTTGTTTCCAAATAGTGACCTATTTATAGGAGAGCAAATGAGAAATGGAGGGTTGAGATAAAAAAGGTTAATCAATGGTCAAGGATGGAAGAAGTTTGAGGCATGGATCATGGATTCTCATCAACGAATGAGATTCAATCAAGGATTCACCTTTGTCCAAACAAACACACTTTTAACTTGCACAAGAGGTCACAAGTTAACTTGCTTAAGAAGTCAAGTAAGTTTGTTAGAAAAGGAGTATTCCCCTTTTTCAAATGAGTGAGGAAAGAGAATATTCTTTGGAATATTCTCATGGGTGAGGAAAACACATATTTAGCAAATTAAAACAAAGTTTTAATGTGCAAAAAGGGAAGGAATATTCCATGGGAATATTCCCTTTTGGAGGAATGTGTAAAGGAGGAATATTCCCTTGGAATATTCCTTTGCAAGTGGGGGGGATTATATTTATTAATAATTCATACTTAAATAAAGGTTTAATTATACAATTAGGGGAATTAGACAATTTTCATTAAATGAAGTGATATAATGAAAGGGAAAAAGTGAAATGATATTTAATTAAATAACCTAGGGTTGTTGAATTAAATAAGGAGACTTAGGGATTTAAATTAAATAGTTTGATTTATTTAATTTAATGAGACAAAATGCTAGCATGAAAGGGGATGAATTAACCCGATTAAATTAATTAGGTTAATAGATGCAAATGGTATAATTAATAAAAATAGCTAGGCTAATTTAATTAATTAAGCGAAAAGAGGATAAGTTTTAGGAGGAAATGATGTTAGGATACTTGATTCGAGTGCATGATATCATCCAAGACATTTTTCAGTGTCTACATTTTGCTTCTCTTTGAAGTGAGGTACCTACTACATTGGTTCAAAGATTGATGCCCTTCGGATAAAAAACTGATGCTTAATTTTTTATTTTTATTTTTTGGATGCCCCATTGCTGCCCCAGTGGAAGGAATAAGCTGGTTCCCTTCTCCTTTGAGAAATCGGGTGGAAATTTTGAATTTTGGGTTGATTTCTCGACAAATATAAAATGCTGCCCAAGGGGTCCAAAAAAGCCTCCGGGATGCAAAAAACATGCCAAAAATGTAAAAAAAGATGTCAAATAAGCTTTAGTTTGGCAAGATTGATGAAAATGGTGAAAAACCCTAGCTTCATGGTTAAATTAGGGCAAAAAACCCTAATTTTGAAGCATAAATAAGTGAGGAAGGGTCACTTTCAATTCATTTGTGCATTCACACCTTAGCAAATTCTTGCATTTTGAGCTTTGACCCTTCAAGGAAATGGCACAATGAGTGCTCCCACGACACATTTTCGATCGGGTTCACAAGTACTAGAGGCCTCCAAGCGCAAGACCACCAATATATGATTTGAAACTTGATTTAAATTTTAACTTTTAAGCACATTTATTGTATTTTGAGATTTGAATTTTGGTGGCATCGTTTTATAGCGATGTTATTTCTTAGAATCGAAAATTCTATTTTGATTTATAGCAATGCATATGTAAATAACAACACAATTCACAATTTGAAATTAGGGTTTCTGATTTCAAATCATGACGCAGGTGTAAATAGCCACACACCTTGTGATTCAAAATTTAGGATTAGGGTTTGCCAAGTTCAAATAGCAACACCTGTGTGATCACGACGCATATCACAATTTGTAATTTGAATGCTTTTAGCATTGCTGTTTGGAATTTGTGTTATAGCGACACTCTTGTAAATAGTGACACATTTGTCATTTTGGGGGATAAAAACTCCAAACTTAGAAAATTTTTGCGAATTTTGACATCATGCACTTCATGGGTGTAGGAGGTTATGCAACCTTTGATGTCCTACGAGCACCAACCGACAATTTTATCTAGACTTGGTGATTTGTTTGAGTTGTGATAGGAGCACCTAGGAGAGATTGGTTTGTGGTATGTTGCGTACATGCCCATCATCTGGACCCATTTGGCGATGATGAAAGCACTATGTGAGCGATGGCATAATGAGACCTTGTCATTCCATGTACCTATCGATGAGGCGACAATGATGCTGGAGGATGGATGGCAGATTTTGCGATTGCTGATACATGATGAGAGCGTTATTTATGACACTGATGTCGATTATGATGTGTCATGAGGTGCTTGACCAAGATTCCATTGTCTTGGTCAACTCCCAAATAGATCTGGAGATCTATAGAGGTTGGGTGTTGACCTTCAAATTGATCATTGCGGCAGTGATTTCGGGGTTGGTTGCCCCAGATCGACGAAGTAGGGGATTCAGTTCGGGATGGGGGCTGACTTGACACAGGATGCTCTTCAGGATGACCAAGTTTGCATGGGGGACAATGATGTTGGCCTCCCTATACCATGATATGTATGACTTTGTTTACTGTGATGGGAGAGCGATCGGTACAAGGGTCACCCTTCTCCATATTTGGGCTTGGGAGAACATTGTTGTGCTCTAGCTTATTGTTCATATGGCATATGCAGAGTCAGATGATCCAGTTGTTTGGAGATATAGGGGTGCCATCACATTGCAGCACATAGGGAAAATTGACATTCCTTATTGGTGTTGAGTGATTGACGATATGGCAGTGTTCAAATGGTGACTGTGGCTTCAGATGCCAACATGGTACGATGATGTTCATCATCTGTTCTATGCTTGAAAAACTTGATAAATGCAGGGTCAGGAGCATACAATTATCGAGAGGTACCTACTTGATAGGGTTGCTAGATAGTTTGGCAAGAGCCAAGACAGGCCTAATGGTGCATACACCACCATTTTTGCCAGGTCAGTTCAAGAGACAACATGGGGACACATGATCCCAACTCACGAGGTTGTCGAGGGCTTCCAACAGTTAGTTGCTAGGACATGGGCCTATGATCAAGGATAGGCGGATGCACAAACTATGCCTGCTTATGATGCATGGTCCATACCCCCTCCTTGACTTATAGATCCAGTAGATATACCCCCACGAGGGAGACCAAGAGGGAGGGGTGTAGGTAGAGGAAAAGGTCAGCCAGATGATAGGGCAGAGGACATGGCAAAGGTCCAGAGGGTAGGGGCAGAGGACAAGATGGCTAGGATGGCCAACATCATGATGGAAAGCCCCCCGGTGCACCACCATTGCACCAACAACCTCCTCAACAACCACCAATACAGTAGCAGCCATCACCGGGGCTAGATACCTGCGATGCACAAATACAATAGTTGTAGCAACAGTTGTAGGTGGTTACAAGTGAGAGAGATCAAGCTTGATAGCAGATATTGGCCATCACTGCTGAGAGATACTAGGCTCGATAGTAGGTATAGGCATTGACAGTTGAGAGGGACCAAGAGCGTCAGCTTAGAAAAACTGTCGATATGCAGTTGGCACAGGAGGTCGGGCGAC
>VDFB02000017.1:861039-877511 GCA_007258455.2 Sequoia sempervirens | reverse complement strand
GAAGTCTCTTTGTTAAAGACAATCAGACATTAAATCGGGATATAACTGACTGATTTAAATAGATCTCGAGTTAAGTGGTGAATGAATAATTAGATAACTAAGCGATTACCCAATTACAGAAGAATGTGTGAAGAATAAGTTTTTTATGAATTAAATGATTATTTAATTCCACATTCAACATTTAAGGATTAAATTAAATAAATTAAAATTTATTTAATTGACTGAAGAAAAGATTAATGAATAATTAAATAATTAAAGTATTTATTTAATTATAGTCGAAAGTGTGACAAGGATAGATTAAATAAGAATCTATTTAATCTAGGAAAGAGGATAAAGTTAATTAGTGACGTAATTAAATAAAGAATATTTATTTAATTAATCAAGATTGAATAAAGACAATTACGAATTAATTAAATAATTAACGTTATTTAATTAATAGAGGAATAAAAATTAAAATGACTTAATTAAATAATTAAATTTATTTACCAATAGATGAGAAAGCGAATTTAGAAAATAATTAAATAATTAATACTAACCACAAAAACATGAAGGCAATGAATTATGAAATACCAGTCAGCAGTGCCTGTACCAAATTCCCCTGTCTACATTTTGCCCTCTTCGATAGCTAAATGTCATTTTGAAGTGCTGTGTCAAAGAAAATCGATCAGAAACATGCCCCAGTCATGCCCCAGTGTAAAATACGTAAAGGTATGCCCTCTCGGGAAAAATGACAAATTTTCAAAAAATTCCAAAAAAATTTGGAAATTGTCCCGATTAGCCAATTTGATAGCTAGAAGTTCAATGGTGGTGAAAGAAATTAGTTTCAGGGAAGTTTGATAAGTGAAAAGGTCGATGGAAGTTGAGAGTGCACCCAATATAGAAGGTTTGGAAAAAATCCCACCAAAACGCTAGGTATAAAAAGAAATTGAGTGGAAATCCAATTCATTTTCACCCCTCAAGTTTGAAAATTGTGATTTTTGCTCTAGACCTCTATGCAAACATGTCTCCAGTTCCACACTCACAACATCGCAGATATCGGATTTAGACATTCGGACGACTTGCAGATGCAGGACCCCCGGTAAGTAGTAAGAAACCGTCTTTTGAAAATTTCAATTTCACGCATTTCTAGGCATTTAATATGCATTTTTCACATGCATCATTTTTTAATTCAACGCAAATGTATACATAATCAACGCATCTATCTATGGAATGCCACATCTATAGAAACACGTATATGATTGTGTAGGCATTTATTTAAGTGACTGCATTTGAAACTTTGTGCATCACATTTGTAGTTCTGAAACACATGTGTTAGGAACAGTTGCACATGTAAGGTTTTGGCACGCATTTGTTTTTTCGGTACGCATTTGCATGTTTTCATGGCTAGTTTTCGTGCATCGCATTTGTAAAACATGATGCATATGCTTGAATGAATGAGCGTGATTTCTATTTTGGCGCATTTACATTTTGGAATGTGCATTTGATATTTTACGATACATTTGCAAGGTTTAATGACACATTTGAGATTTTGCAACACATTTGGTTGTCAATTTTTTTTGAAATTTTGGACTGTAAATGTTTTTTGACATGCAAATTTCTGCGTTGTGCTAGATCCGATTTACAGCCAGGAGTCGAGGCCGTTGACATTTGATTTTCGGGATCAATTGCGGAGTGGGGAGAGATGGTTCCTGTGGCACCTGGGTTTGCATCATGTTACCTTTATGCCCACTATTCAGGAAAACTGAGGTCTGCTGACTACTCTCTGCGAGAATTGGCACTCTGAGACATCGTCATTTCATCTACCTACATGAGAGACTAGTGTTACTTTAGAGGATGTGTATAGGATTTTGAGGTTTCCTATTAGGGGTGCCAGAGTTATGTATGATACGTAGAGGGGTTTCAGTGAGATGTGTCGATATTACCCACATGATGATATTAAACAGCTAGGGATAGATCATTATGAGATTAGATGGCATGTCTTAGCTGATAGATATGATCAGATAGATTTTTTTTTATGTACATTGATTAGGGGAGTAGTTCTGCCTGACCGTCGAGGTCATGGATTTCCTGTGGGATAGGGTGAGATGTTAGTTGGTATGTTGGAGAGACGGGTTGTGTATGCATGGGGCCCATGTTTGCTTGCCATGTTATACTTTCATTTGCATGATATAGCTTATAGAGAAGCATAGTCGATGAGCTGTGGTACCACGTTGCTGATGGTATGGGCATGGGAACACATTGTTATATTTCGTTCACCCGTTACAACTAAGCTAGAGCAGGGATCTCCTTATGCCTTTTGATATGTAGGGGAAAATACCCAGACACATGTAGGAGACACTGGTTATTACAGACATGACATTGATATTATGGTGTAGTTTATTTGGAGACCTTACATGGATTGTGCATGATGGTCAGATGAGGATGGACACCTGCCCTTCTACAGACAGACGCAGTACTTGATCAGGAGGACAGTTTCACATGTTCATATCATTGATAGGCATCTGCCAGATAGGGTCATGAGATAGTTTGGAGAGGTTCAGGATGAGCCTCGAGGATGAGTAGAGTATGCACGATCTTCTAGGGAGGTTCCTCTGTGGGGACCAGAGATTCATGTTGCTATAGTCGAGGTAGATATTAATGTGTTACAACTTGTTCAGTGGGGATGGAGAGGCAGAGCAGCTGATCCAGGTATGACAGATGCATATGATGCTTGGTGGGTGAGTCACAGGCCAGTGCCCTTTACTGATCCAGAGTAGGATGCACTTGTGGAGAGGTGGGGGACATGACCTCAAGGTAGGTGTGGTAGAGGTAGAGGTCGCAATGGTAGAGGTGGTAGAGGTGATGACAGAGATGGGAGAGGAGGAGGTTAGAGGGGTGGTGGTAGGGGTTGTTGAGGCCGCAGAGGTCGAGGCCCACATTTGTCACATGTTTGTGAGGAGGAGGGAGAGGGAGAGGATGTTCCCATGTTAGAGATTGGAAGAGGAGAGGAGGATGTTGGTGGTAGAGATTGGCGATGAAAGGAGGATACAGGTCTTGTTGATTAGCGGGTAGCTGATTTTTAGGCTAGAGTAGATTCTCTGGAGGAGCGGATGAGGGCATTGATGGCAGAGCAGAACTCACTTCTAATGGAGAGAGACAAAGCTTATATGGACAGGGATCAGGCCATAGCTCAGAGATAGGAAACCAAGTAGAGAGTTTACAACTCTTTGCTCTTGGCAATCCACTACTTTCACTCGTGATTTAGTCAGACCTGGTGAGAGAGCAACTTACTACAGTGACCTATATGAGCAGAAGGTTCCTCTTGAGAGACGAGCTCCTAGTTTTTTATAGGCACACAACAGTAGGTCACAGAGCAGGACTCAGAGCAGGACTCAGAGTACAGAGGGGGTCGTAGGACCTCATAGGATCAGGCTATATGATAGGCCTTCATCTTCACAGAGATCATCAACCTCTCGCCATCAGTCACTGCCACATTCTCCACATGGGAGTAGTGGGAGTTCTGGCTAGGGATATGTTTTGATATTTTTTCATAGACATTGTATTTTGATTATAGAGCCTGTAGGCTTCATTTTGAGATATACATTTTAAATTTTACTGTGACACTTTTTGAGCAATATATATATATATGATTTTGGCAGCGATTTATATGATATGCAGTTCTATTTATGATTATTCAGTCTTCTAATTATGCATGTGTTCTATATGATATGTTATCTTTTATATGATATGCATATGTTATGGATGATAATGTTTACATTATGATGTTGATGTAGTCTATGATGTGATGTTTATTCTATATGATGATAATGAGATGCAATGTGATGTATGTATTTACAATTGCTATGTACATGTGATGCTATATGTTATCATAGAATGCTTATTATGCCATGGTTTCCTAGATATGATAGATGCCTATATTTTTGTGTTTTCAAAATGCAACATATATGTATGATTTAAAATGTAATGATATTTACATGATGTTTCTAACATGAATGCATATGTAGGATGCTTTATATTTTTGTGTGTCACAGGACTCCTTCATAATGCAAGAAAGAAGAAATGTTAATGCAAAAATAAGATGAATAATAAAAGGCATGGATGTTAGTATTAGCAATCTTCCATATTTTGTTGAAACATAATAGGCCTTGCATTAAATCATCATTGGGAGGTAACTAATACAAATGGAGACAAACACCATGATATGAGATAGATCAAGGTGTGCAAGGTCATCCACCTACTAAAAAAATAGACAGTCACAGACAAGGAGTGTCCTAACTCATACTAAGGGAATAGTTTCCCCAGTATTTTTGTCAAGACAAACCACAGACAACAAACAAATAAAAAATGAGTCATGAGATGTCATCCCTCCTATAAATCCTTCATGGGACATCCTTGAGGAAACTAGTAACATGAATCCAAAATACAGCCAAATGAAAAGATAGTCGTCAAACAATAGTCAAATAAAACGGAATTATGATACATCATTGCTTCTCTAAATCCTTCATGGGAAATCCTTGAGAAAGCTAGTAATAGGATTCCAATGATAAAGTCAAATGAAATGATAAGATAAATAAGCCACAAAGTCAAAGGAAGTAAAATATTTTCCAAAACTTGATTTGTTTGTTTGATTGTTTTGATTGACAAGAGGATTGATTGATAGAGCCTGATTTCAGGAAAGACACATACCATATAAGACGTTGAGTCTGGTTTGGATGTTATGACTATCTATATAAGGCATGACAAAAGCCTAGTTTCAAAAAGACACGTATCGTATAAGACATTGAGTCTAATGTCGTTGATGTGATAACATGTGTAAGGCTATGTTGATTGTTTGACAATGTCTATATGCAGGAAGGACTCATCCTGTATAAGACATAGGTTGATTGTTTTGATGATGTCTGTTTTCAGGAAGGACACATCCTGTAGTAGACATAAGTTGATTTGTTTTGGTTGTTGCTTTGGCAATTTGTTTGATTTGACTTGATGAAATTGTTGACTTGTTCATCTTGTTTATGCCTGACTTGATGTGATGTGCTGACAATTGATTGTGTGTGACAACGAACCCTAAAGGACTGACCTAGTGCAGCCTCGGGAGCTCATCGATTGATGGCCTTGCCTATGTTATACACGCAAAGACCTTGTAGTTCAACTAGACTTTGACTGACAAGACTGACTATAAAAAACTTGTTTTGTATGAAGATATCTAACGTGTGTGGTAGTGTATGTGATGAACACTAATTTTCTGACCTAGTGCGGCCTCAGGGGCTCATCGATTGATGGCCTTGCCTATGTTATACATGCAGAGACCTCATAGTTCGACACGACCAATGACCTTGTCATATAGACAAATGGATTGAGTCATGATTTTATACAGACAAACCTAAAAGGAATGACCTAATGTCTTGAGGACACATCGGTAGATGAAATTTCCTACGTCCAGTTGCAGAGGCAACGTAGTTCCACAAATGATAAAGACTAACAAGTGCGACTGACTCTGACTTTGTTTTTGGATTTTTGATATGTTTTGATTTTTTTGTCTTTTTTAAGTTTTCTGATGTTTTTTGGATTTTTTCAGGACATTTTTTGATGTTTTTGTATTTTTCTCGATGGTATTACATCTTCAGAATAGCCAATGTAAGAACCAATATGACGTAATTCAAGTGCTTTCCCCCATTAAAGTATAAGACCAATTGATTTTGAATAGAATGGGATGGGGGATACGAAGTACACTCGATGTCAATCGTTCCAAGTTATGGTAAAGAAAACCATTTATTATGAATGGTATGTACAAGTAATGGATGGAAAAGATATGTGATATGTATAGGGATAGGTGGTATGTACAGGGATAGTGGTATGTATAGGGAAGTCAGATTGGAATAAAGGTAGACAAAGGAGCCGAGTTGACTACACATGGCGCCTATTTTTTAGGTTTTCACCATGGTACTTATCCAAGGCACCACCAAAGTGGTTTTCACTATTGGATGACTTATTTCTCTTTACTATTTTTTTTTTGTTTTTTGATTTTTCATTTTTTTTTGTATTTTTGATGATTAAGGCAAGACTCTCAAAAGCTATAGGTAGAACTTCTTCAGATGAAGACTATTGATTGGTGTTGATAATGGTTCTCCTTCGGGATTAGAAAGTTGGTATGCTCCTGATCCAAATGCTTCTATAACAATGTAGGGTCCTATCCAATTTGGTTCAAACTTTCCTGGTTTTTCTCTTTCTGTTTGATTCTTTGGATTCTCCATTAAAACCAAGTCACCAATGTCAAAATTTCTGTTCAAGACTTTCCTATTGTAGTTGTGATGAAGATGATTTTGATATTCTTGGAGATGATCTAATGCCTTCTATCTTCGTTCATCTAGGAATTCTAGCTCATGTAGTCTTGAAACATGGTTCTCTTCATCCTCAATATTCCCTTTCAAATATATCCTTAGGGAAGGAATCTCAACCTCAATAGGCAAGATGGCCTCAAAACCAAACACTAAGGAATATGGAGTGGTGCCAATGGGGTTATAGATGCTTGTGCGGTAAGCCCATAAGGCTGGATTAAGCTGTAAATGCCAATCACGACCAACATCATTGATAGTCTTTTTGAGGATTCTGATGATTATTTTATTAGATGCCTCAGCTTGGCTATTACCTTGTGGGTAATATGGGGTGGAAAAGTGGTGTTGGCTATGGAATTCTTCGCAGAGATGATAGACTTCTTGGTTCTTGAATGGACAAACATTATCTGTGATTATGGATTGAGGAACACCATACTGACAAATGATATAATTAAGGATAAACCTAGAAATCTGTGTGTCGGTGATGTAAGTCATGGGAATAGCTTCAATTCACTTGGTGAAGTACTTAGTCGTAGTGATAATGAAATTGTGGTTGTTGGAGGATGTGGGATGTATCTTACATATGAGATCGAGTCCCCATTGGGAAAAGGGCCATGGTGACGTTATGGGATGGAGCTCCTGTGTTGGTGCATGTATCAAGTCTCTGTGTAATTGACATTGATGACATTTCTTGACAAAGATATATGAGTCTTTTTCCATGGTAGGCCAATAATAACCTAGACTCATAATCTTCTTAGCTAAGGTAGGACCGCTAGAATGGGATCCACATATACCCTCATGCACCCCACGCAAGGTTGCTTGTGCTTCTTCAGTATCAAGACATCTCAATAGGGTATTGTCTAGGGCACATCTATATAGGTTGTATCTGATGATGGAATACTTGGCTGCCTTATGGATAAATGTCCTATGTTGGTTGTTGGAAAGGTCAGGGGGTATGATCTCTACATGGAGGTATTCATATATTTCCTTATACCATGGGGAATTGAGACCAAAAATCTCACACACCATCCCCAAATCTGGGATTTCATAGGCAGGGACCAAAAGTTGTTCTACCAAAAATTTGAATTTAGGCATGTTGCTAGGTATGTCCAAGAGTGAAGCAATAGTAGTCATGGCGTTTGTTTCCCTATTTTGAATGTGAGGTATTTGATGAAATTCAACCTTGTTAAAATATTCTTTGAAACTATATGTCATGCATTTTTATGGGGCCAACTTTTCCTCTTTAGTCTCATAGTCATCATTTACCTGTCAGATTACCAGTTGAGAATCACCATAAACCTATAGGTTCTTGATCTTCCATTTGACTGTCATGCATAATCCTATCACAAGAGCCTCATATTATGCTATGTTGTTGGTACATGGAAAAATAATCCTGAATGACGTAGGAATGGAGTCACCCTATGGTGTGATAAATAATATACCAGCCCTTGAGCCATGATTTGTCCCATCAAAGTATAATTTCCATGTCATGCTCGCGTCAATGGTGAATATAAACTCATCAGGGAAATCTGCAACTAAAGGGTGATCTGCTTGTATCAATGCATCAACCAACTAATCAACAATGACTTGTCCTTTGATAGATTTTCTTTCTACGTATTGGATATCATATTCGTTGAGTACCATTACTCATTTTTCCAGTAGTCCTGTTAATGCTGCCTTGCTAAGGAGATATTTCAGAGGATATATCTTTGCAACCAACATGGTTTGGTGGTTTATCATGTAGTGCCTAAGTTTTTGAGTAGCAAATACTACTGCAAGACAAGCATGTTCAATGGTACTGTAATTGAGCTCATAACCTATGAAAGTGCGACTGATATAGTATATTTCCCTTTCATGACCCTCATTGTCGTTCTATGCAAGCAATGCTCCTAGTGCTGAGGTGGTGGTTGATATGTAGAGAATCAATGGTTGTGCCTCATTAGGTGGCATTAAGACTAGTGGTGTGAGTAGGTAGTCTTTGATCAGTTGAAAGCTTCTTGGCACTTACCTGTCCATACAAAGGGTACTCCTTTTCTGAGTAAATGTTGAAAGGGATATGTCTTATCTGGTAACTGCACAATGAATCTTCTGATGGATTGCAGTCTCCCTTGTAGTGTCCTTAGTTGATTGAGATTAGCTGGTGGAGGCATGTCTATTATTGCTTTCACTTTGGTTGGATCCACTTCAATGCCTCGTCTAGAAATGATATATCCTAGAAGTTTTCCTAATTTGACGCCAAACACACATTTCTTTGGATTTAACCTGACTTTGTATTCTTCTAGCCTTTGAAAAATCTTGTCTAGAACCTGTAAATGATTAGCCCTTGTCAGTGATTTAGCTATCAAGTCGTCCACATAATCCTCCATGAGAGTGTGTATGAGGTCATGAAAAATAGTCGTCATGGCTCGTTGATATGTTGCTCCAGCATTTTTGAGTCGAAAGGGAATAACATTACAACAATATGTTCCCCATGGACAAGTGAAAGCTATCTTAGGTTGGTCTTCAGTTGCAATTCTTATCTTATTATATCTTGAAAATCCATCCATAAGGGATAACATCTCATATCCTGCTATCATGTCTACAATCATGTTAATGTTCGGTAGGGGAAAGTCATCTTTGGGACATGCTTTGTTATCTCTGAAATTTGTACAAATGCATACGCCCCTTGTTGGTTTTTTGACTGGTACAAGATTGGAAATCCAATCTACATAGTCAATTGATCTAATGAAGCCAACATCCAACAATTTCTTTAATTCAACCTTGACTAGTAGAGCAATCTATGGGTGCATTTTCCTCAATTTCTATTTCACTGGTTTAACTCCTGGTTGTAAGGGAAAATGATGTAGTACAAGTTTAGGATCTAGTCTAGGCATGTCAACATATGACCAGGAAAATTTGATATGCCTTTGTGTGAATAAGTTGTGAAATTCTAGCTGCTCTGTTTCTGTCAATGATGCTGCAAAATAGACTAGCCAAGGATTCTCTTCAGTACCTATGTTGACTTCCAAAAATTATTCAACTAACATGGGTGACTTTTCCTGAGCAACTGGGAGAATGTTTAAACCTCCATCCTTGGGTTCCTTAGAGAGGTTTTTTCCCTTGGATACGTCCTTATTTTTGGCTTTTCATTGTCCAAAGGTGCCTTTCGGTTTTCACCTAGGGACTCATCATTTTTATCTTTTTCATTCTTTTTCTTATTTTTGCGACTGGAGGGTTGAAAAGATTCCCCAAAATATGCCATGTTGTCCAAGTCTATGGTAAATCCAACCTTATGATCACCACTAGGTATGCCTTCTCGTAGTCCTAGGAACTCAGCAGTTGCTTTGTCGTTCTTAAAGATATCTAATACGGTTGTCTCTTGTTGGTCTCAATTGATGATATGGGGGTATACTAAGGGCATGTCATCATAGGAGGTGTCAAAGTTAAAAGGGGTCAAGGTAAAAGTTGAGTTGTTCACATAGTCACAAAGTTTTCTTACCAAATCCTCTTTGTTCTTTTTCTTAGGCATAAGTGGATTCTGGGGTGGGCCTATTGTCAAGGTGTGGTTATCTAAAGTGGATTGTTTAGGTTCCCAAGAGGTAGGATCAAGAGATTCCCAATAGTAATGTTTAAACCATTCCTCTTTTTTCAAAGTCTTCGGTGGATAGGAATTCAATGGATTTGGCAAGGATTTCAGCATTTGATCAAGTTCTCCAAACAATTTATCAATGTCCATGACAAAAGTGGAGGATAGGGAATCCCACTCATATTCATTAGAGTCAGGGGAATTGCAGTGGGGTTGGTCAGATGGCTCATCAAATGTCTCAATAATTTTAGAAGCACTTACTTCCTCTAGTAAAGGTGATGTGGTACTAGGAATGCTAATCTGGAGCGATTAAAACCCAAGGCCTAGGCCCTTTGGCCATTTAGAAACAATGATAGGTTCAGTCCTCCCATTCTGATGTAACCCTAAGCCACTATGTCTATTGTATCCTTTGCTCTACATTATGGTAAAACCTTTTCTGTATTGATCTGTAGGTATCTAAGCAAGTGGAGGAGGTTCTTCATTGTTTTCTCTGTATATCTAGGTCACATAATCTTCATTGATGGATTCTTTACTTCATTCTCCCCATTTTGTGAATGTTGTTGTGGGAGGGATGTGGATGGTGACCACTAATTGTCTCCTATCTGCTGTAGGTAAACTGTATGATTTAGGAGGAACCAAATGGCTAACACAATAAGATGTCTTCATGTAATATTCTCCACAACCCTTGTCTTGGATCTTGACCCTAGGAGTGGAAGGTAGTGATGATGGAGTGGATGGATCGACATAGTGAGATGAATTGGATGATGAAGCTTCTTGGTTTACAGGCACCTGGCGTTGGGGTATCTCTCATAAATTGGTACAATATTGGAAAGGATCTAGGTCACCATCTATTGTAAGGAATTTTAGACATTGATGGTAGGTAGAAGGGACTTCCTTCATAGCGTGAATCCATGGTCTTCCTAGTAGAAGGTTGTATGGGAGGGTGAGATCCAAGACTTGAAAGTTTATATCCATAACTGTAGGCCCAATTCTGATAGGAAGTGTTACAACCCCCTTTGATTTTCGTTCTTCATCATCGTAAGCCTTAGTGACAATGCTTTTGGTGGTGTCTACACATGCCTTTGAGAAGCCTAAAACCTTATCCAGTTTTAAAGTGTAAAGATTTAACCCTACTCCATCTACAAAGACTCATCTGACTTTCATTTTATGAACAAGGACTTCTAAGTGTAACAGGTCATTATGATTTGTCTTCTCGGTTGCATAGCCTTGTTTAGAGAAGGTAGCATGATGATTGTTGGTTGAGTGGCCTACCATCTCTAGGAAAAAATTGACATCCAGGTCAGTGGGGACAATCATGCTTTGTAAAGCCTTGTCTAGAATGGATCAGTGATTGGGGGAGATACACAATAGTTCTAAGATAGAAATTTGGGATGGGGTCTTCCCTAGCTGGTCAAGTAAGTTATATTGTGGCTTGGAATTCTATAGTGTTTGGTGTGATGGAGGGCCTTGGATGGTGATTTTGTTTCGACGATTTTTGATAGCACACTCGAGAGTTTTATTTATGGTGATCATGTTGACATGCTCATCGACAGCTCAGATGTGATTTATGATTGGGCCACTATAATCATGCTTAACACTAGTGTAGTTGGCTGTAGTATTGGTCTCGTTACCCTAACTGGGGGCCTTTCCTTTCCCATGGTCATGTAGTGGATCAGAAAAGACCTTATGATCAATGTTTGAAGATGTTGGTTTTTGTCCACTGACTTCAATAGTTATGTTCTCGACAAAGTCCTATATGATGTTTTTCAGTTGTCGTAAATTTTGTAGGCTATGTCCCTTGGTTCTATGGAAATCACAAAAGGAATTTTCATCCCACCAGAATGGTTTGAATTTCCCTAGATTGTATTGTCTTGGATCTTGAAGCTGTATGATATTGTGTTGCAATAGTTGTTTCAAGACCGATTCAATGGGTTCCCCTAAGGGAGTGAACTCATGTTTTGGAAACCTCCTTTGTTGTTGTGATTGATGGGTGTTTTTGGTAGTGTTGGGGGTTTGATTGACATCGTTGAGTGTGTTGGTAGAGGGGTTTTGTCCTCTAAGTGTAATGACCAGTCCTTCTTGTAGAGTTTTAACATCAACGACCCCATCATTGGTAATGTTTTTGTTCTGAGACCAAAACTTATTTCTGTCATTGGGGGTGTTCTGCATAGGGGGATTTATGTTGGGTGCCTTGAGTTCCCCTTTGTCTATGAGACCTTTCTCTAGTATGAGGCCCTTTTCCACTAGTTCTGCAAAGGATGTGCAACAATGTACTCTCAAGTCACTTCTCGATTTTGAGTTGAGGTTTTCTTGGAATATAGTGACTTTCTATTTCCCAGGTATCTCTACAGGACATTGATTGGCTATAATTCTCCATCTCTGGAAGAAGGTGATAAAATTTTCTCCTTCATCTTGTGTAGTGTGACACAAGGTTTCTATGTTGATCTCATTGTCGATGTTAAAGGAGAAGTGTTCAATGAATTTTTCGGCCAGTTCGCCCCATGATTTTATGCCATATTGGAGTCTCGAAAAACATTCCAGTGCAATCCCAATAAGACTTCTCAGAAAGAGTCTCATAAGATAGGTGGGGTCGTATGTGACATCTATGAACATCGTGGAAAATTCCCTTATGTGTTCGATTGGATAACACTTTCCGTTGTACTTGGGAAAGTTAGGTATAACATACCCATGTGGGAAAGGTGTCATGTATAATGAATTGTCGAAGGGAAATAGGCATAAATCCTTTGCTAAGAAATTTCTCTTGTTAGACATGGCCATGTTATCCATCTGTGTTTGCAGGGAATGCATTTGTGTCTACAGGACGTCAACTTGCATTAATGATGTGTTAGTTGGATTGTTTGGGTCTATGTACGTGTTTTGGAATCCAACATTTTGTGATGGGTTTTGGTTGAGTGTCGGTATGTAAAGTGGATGTTGATTTGGAATGTTAGTGAATGGGGTTTGATTCAGAATCTGTATGAATGGATTTTGATTTGGGATTTGTGAAAATGGATTTTGATTTGGAATCTGTGAGAATGGATTTTGATTTGGAATTTTTGAAAATGGATTTTGATTTGGGATCTGTGAGAATGGATTTTGATTTGGAATTTATGAAAATGGTTTTTGATTTGGGATTTGTGAAGAGGTGGGTCGACTTCCATATTGAAAGGAGAGTATATTTCCTATCTCTGAGACCCCAATATGTGGTATAGTACTAGTGACATTGACACTTGGTGTAGGAGCTGGCAGTTTAGGTCTTTTGTTCCCAACAAGAGGACTAAAGGGATTGGATGATGACACCCTAATGGTGAAATTTAGACCCCGTGTCAAGCTAGATGTACCAAATGGAGTTGTGTGTATTGTTGAACCACTTTGTGTGGGTCCTCCAGATGGCATAGCGGTAGTCACTTGAGGTATAGTATCACTAGTAGTTGTCATGTTTGTTCCTTGGGTAGATGTTTATAAGGTACAAATGTCAAATCCAAGAAGTAACTTGGCACCCTCTGCTAGCAACTTAGCTAAGTATCATTGAGGATCATTTTATAGATAGTCATCTACAAAGGAGGAAAAATTATGGTCTTGTGCAACAACATCTGTGCCTTCCACTACAATGCGTCCTTGTGCATCTCTAGTAACAAATTTGTCTAAAAAAGTCTTGTGAGGTCTCAATGAAGATGTCCCTAAAAAGGGGTTTGAGAACGGATTGATGAAGTTGTTTGGATCAGCCATATTTTCTCTTTCTTTCCTTTAGATCTTGTTTCAACCATGTAAGGTAAGCTCAAAGTGCAAGTGATGCAAAAACTAGGTCTATAGATGGTATGAATCTAGTCTACGTTTTTTTTTGGTATTTTCTTGCAAATAAGATATGTCTAAAATGATGCTATCCTAGGATGACAATATCTAAATATGTAAAAGCCTAAGTGATCAATTTTGGCAGATTCTAAAAGAGGTTACCTACCACCTAAAGTGTAACCCAGGTTTCAACTTAATTTTGATAAGGAAACTTCGTAGGACTCCAGATGCGACTTACCTAATCAGATGCGTCACAGAAAGCCTCAATTGTGGGTTTCCAATAATCAAGGGTATCAACAGACTTGACATGTGCGACTCATGATATCAGATGCGGTATTCTAGTAAGCAGATGCAACTTTTTCTAACAGATGCGACTCCCTGGTAAGTAGATCAAACTTGGTTTTTCGTAAATGTAGAATTGACTCAGTTTTGAAAGATGCAAAAAACTGGTAAAAAGATGCAACTCAAAGTAATAGATGCATTTTTCTGGTGAACAAGTGTGACTCTATTTGACAATTGTAGTTTTCTGATGAACAGATGTGGTTTTCTAGTAACTGTAGGTTTTGACTCATTGTTTCTGATCAAATTTTTGGCAAATAACAAACACTTAGAAAACACAGTATTTCAGACATGAAAAAAATTAAATGAAGACAAGTACGATCCTAAGACTAGAATGTGACAGTATCTTACTGGATTCTCACTTGGGTTTCCCCAACTACACTTATTTAGAGCGGATGACTAAAAGCTTGACCCCACTGACTCCCCTCCACGACACTCACTTCTTCGAGGCAACCAAGCTTCAGTACCCATGAAATTCCCATGGCATACTTTTCATCTCTACAAAGAACCATATGGATGTGAGATGACTTCAGAGGTCCGACCTCCTGCACCAACAGATAGAAGGATTTGGGTTTCTAAAACAAATGGTGTTTAGTAAGGGAATCTGTGAACAAAGAGCCTGTCTGAAATAGCCTGAGATTGGGAGGGTCTCTCCCGCTCTCATCACAAATGAGTCTCGACGGACTGAGGGTCTCACGACTTGGCTTCAAACGATGCTAGCCACTCCTTGGGGTACAACTTGCATTCTCCCCCCTTTGATATATCCTGCCAGAAAACGTGCTCTAGGTCAAACCCTGAGGTGATGAAATCCCTAGGGAAGCCTCTCTTAAAAAATAAAAAGATCAATATGTACGTACACATTGACCGGGTAACACAGAGCATGCAAGTGCACAAAACATAGTAGACAAAGTTCTTTTTAAGCACTAAATGAAATGTTATTTATTCTAAATAGATAGTCTTGTTACAAAATAGTCTTCGACACACGTCCTGCAAAACAAATTCATCAGTAGTTTCAAATTTATCTTCGTCGATCATCCTACAAGAAGGGTTTAGAAAATTGGTATTCTACGCTACATCCTACAAACACTATGTTGACTCCTTAAAGACACATCCTACAAACTCAAAATTAGTCGTAAATGGAAAAAACAATGAAAACTTTAAATTCAGAACTCAGACTCAAAAACTATACCAGTTAGATGCGTCGCTCAAGGAAGCAGATGCATCACGGGTTTTTATCAGTCAATTGTGTCACAGAAAGCTACGAATGTGTTGTTGGTTGTCAAATGTATCACTTCACTTGTCATATGCGAACTGCACTATCAATTGCGTCATTTCATGCCTCAGACTATACGATACCTGCAAAAATGAATAAAATTTCTACGGACTTGCAAAGAGCGTGTCTTCATGTCGGGTTCACCAATGTAACATCATGAAAAAGAAAGAAAATTAAAGCAATAAACAATGCAATTAAACTCTAATGTAATCTAAAGCTAAACAACAAAGCACAAAGGAAAGCATAAATGAAAAGATCTCACCAAGCATCAATATAGTTCCATGAATAACCTCTGTTGTCCTCCATTTCTCCGTGATACTATTCTTGCCCTCATATTTTCAATACGTGTGCAAGTATAGCCTCAAGAGATGTGATAATAGTGAAATATCAAAGATTATAAAACAAGTGCTCCAAAATTCATTAGATTTCGGGAGGAGTTACAATGATTAAGATAAAACCAATTTATAGAAAGTAGGGTTTTCGAATGACAGGCTCAAATTGAAAGAGAGATGGACGATTCAAATTAAAAGATTCAACATGCATTGAGATTAGTGTCAATAGTGATGTGAGTGATAAAACATAAAAGTTGAAGATCAAGATTAAATAATAATTTAATCTCTAGTTGAAAGTATTTAAAAATTAGATGAATAATGATAACATGTAAAGGATAAATATGAAATAGAGGAAATGATCTATTTGAATGCACAAATGAGTGAATTAATTAAATAAAGCTATTTAATTAATATAAGTTTGCATGAATAAGAATTAAAACTAGATAACTGACTGATTAAATTAGGAAGTCTCTTTGTTAAAGACAATCAGACATTAAATCAGGATATAACTAACTGATTTAAATAGATCTCGAGTTAAGTGGTGAATGAATAATTACATAACTAAGCAATTACCCAATTGTAGAAGAATATGCCAAGAATAAGCTTTTTATGAATTAAATGATTATTTAATTTCACATTCGACATTTAAGGATTAAATTAAATAAATTAAGATTTATTTAATTGACTGAAGAAAAGATTAATGAATAATTAAATAATTAAAGTATTTATTTAATTATAGTCAGAAGTGTGACACGAATAGATTAAATAAGAATCTATTTAATCTAGGAAAGAGGATAAATTTAATTAGTGACGTAATTAAATAAATAATATTTATTTAA